>JAAGEH010000021.1:525077-562079 GCA_011751065.1 Lasiurus cinereus
AGAAAGAAAGAAAGAAAGAAAGAAAGAAAGAAAGAAAGAAAGAAAGAAAGAAAAGATATACTAAAAGGCAAAAATATCATAGTTTGGATCTTCCAGTCCAGGTGGCAGAGTAGGTAAATGTTGTGCTTGCATCCTCCCACAACCACCTCAAAATTACAACTACAAGACAACCATCATTCAGAACCACCTGAAATCTAGGTGGACAGAAGTCCTACAAATAAGGATATAAAGAAGCCACACCAAGACTGGTAGAAGGGACAGAGTCTCTGAACAGGCTGGATTAAAATTGGGAGGGATATCTTGGCTGCAGACATCCCCCGTGAGAAGCAAGGGGTTCTTGGCCCATACCAGGCCCTCCAGTTCAGGTTTACAGTGTCAGGAAGAGAAGTCCCCATAACTTCTGGCTGTGAAAACCAGTGGGGATTGTGGCTGAGTGAGATGGAGGGCTTTTGGAGTTCCAGATGTTCCTTTTAAAGGGACTGCTTACAGGCTTACTGGGATTCACTAGTTCTGAGATCCAGTACTGGGCAGCAGCTCGAAAAGCACTAGGGACATATTAAAAGCCAAAAAAAAAAAAACAACAACACTGAAGGGCAGCTTTCTCCCAGACAGAAGTGCTGGTAGAGACCATTGTTGGTTTGCTGAGCCCTCCCTCCATGGAGACAGCAGGCAAGTGCCATATCTGGGTCTCCATCAATCTCGATAACATTGTTAGCCCTGCCCTGGAGATTCCCTGAGAACCTGCCCCACCCAAATTTTGGGCACACCCAAACCATTTCCACTGGCTTTTCCATACAGATGGTCTGTCTTGGCTCCGGCTACAAACTTTCCTAAAACTCCCAAACAAGCAGTATCTGGCCTCAGAGTGCCTTGTACCTCTTGCTAAGTGGCCCCAGGCCTGGCACTAGTGGCAGCCCAACTTGATTCATAGATTGGCCTCTTTTGGGCATCTCCAAGCCCAGCACAAGAAACAGACATGCAGATCACTTTGCAACTCATGCTGAGTGGCCCTGGACAGGCCACAGGTGGTAGCTGACCTTGGCCTGCACCTCCTGGAAGGCCTGAAAGCCAGCACACCTGGTAGACAGCTTCAGAATATGTTGAAGCACTACCTAATTGCCTCCACAAGCAACACACTCAAGAGGCAGACTCAGCAGGCACCAGAGCCTCACTGAAGCAAGTTCTGCTCTGTGGAATCAGCCTTTGCACAGCAGCTTCTCTATGGTGATAGTGATCAGCTGAATGGCCTGGGGGTAAATTATTCCCAACAGCAATCAAGGATCAACTACAGCAGGAGGGTGTATACAGCCCACACAGGTGTGTGTGGGGGGTGGGGTGGGGATGGGGGTTTGCAACTGAAGTGCAAGCTCAGGTGACCAGGGAGGCTGTGGTACAACTAAGCCCTACCAGCACCTGCTGCATAAAGCCACTCTAACCAAGACCAGGAGATGTAGCAGTCTACCTAACACATAGAAACAAACACAAGGAGATAGACAAAATAAGGAGACAAACATCCCAAATGAAAGAACAGAACAAAACTCCAGAGAAAGAATTCACCAGATTCGGTGTTCAAAATACTGGTTATAAGTATGCTCAATGAACTTAGGGAAAGTACATGAACTTAGTGAAAAATCCAAGGAAGAGATAGGAAAAGTAAAAATGAGGATAAAAAAGAACCAGTCAGAAATGAGGAATACACTAACTGAAATGAAGAACATATAGCCTTGACCGGTTTGGCTCAGTGGATAGAGCATCGGCCTGGGGACTGAAAAGTCCCAGGTTTGATTCCGGTAAGGGCATGTACCTCGGTTGCAGGCACATCCCCAGTAGGGGGTGTGCAGGATGCAGGTGATGGATGTTTCTCATCGATGTTCCTGACTCTCTATCCCTTTCCCTTCCTCTCTGTAAAAAATCAATAAAACATATTTTAAAAAAACAAACAAAACACATTATAGAGAATCAGCCATGGTATAGGTAAAGCAGAGGATCAAATCAGTAATTTGAAGATAATTAAGCAGAAAACACCCAATCAGAACAGCAATAAGAAAAAAGAATCCAGCCAGAACTGGTTTGGCTCAATAGATGAAGCATCGGCCTGCAGACTGAAGGGTCCCGGGTGCAATTGGGTCAAGGGCATGTATCTTGATTGCAGACACATTCCCAGTGGGCGGACATGCAGGCGGCAGCTGATCGATGTCTCTCCCATCACTGTTTCAAGCTCTCTGTTCCTCTCTTCCTCTATGTGGAAAATCAATGGAATATATTAAAAAAAGAAAAAAGAATCCAAAGAAAATGAGGACAGCTAAGACCGGTTTGGCTGAGTGGATAGAGCCTCGGCCTGCGGACTGAAAGGTCCCAGGTTCGATTCCGGTCGGGGACATGTACCTTGCTTGCGGGCACATATCCAGTGCGGGGCGTGCAGGAGGCAGCTGATCGATGTCTCTCTCTCATCGATGTTTCTGACTTTCTATCCCTCTCCCTTCCTCTCTGTAAAAAAATCAATAAAATATATAAAAATAAAATAAAAAATAAATAAAATGAGGACAGTTTAAGGATAAATTCAAGCAAACCCAACATTCATATCATGGGGGTGCTGGAAGGATAAGAGAGCAAGGGATTGAAAAATCTATTTCAAAAAATAACGACAGAAAACTTCCCTAACCTGATGAAGGAAATAAACATACAAGTCTAGAAAATGCAGTGTGCCAACAAGATTATCCCAAAGAACCCCACACCAGACACAGACACATCATAATTAAAACACCAAAGGTTAAAAGCAAAGAGAAGATCTTAAAAGCAGCAAGAGAAAAGCATAAGAGAGCTCCATAATCCTATTTGCAGATTTTTCAACAGAAACTTTGCAGGTCAGAAGGGATTGGCACAAAATATTCAAATTATGAAAAGCAAGGACTTACAATCAAATTATTCTATCCAACAAAGTTATTATTTAGAATTAAAGGACTGAGAATTTCTCAGTAAGAAAAAACTAAAATTGCATTACCACCAAATAAGTATTTTAAGAAATGTTAAAGGATCTTCTTAAAAAGAAGGAAAAAAAAAACCAAAAAAATATGAATTATAAAATGATAAGTACACATCAATCAACAATTACTTTATTATTATTTAAAATTAATTTTGAGAGAGAGAGAGAGAAACATTGATGTGAGAGAGAAACATTGATTAGTTGCCTCCTTATGTTCCCCAACCGGAAGTCAAACCCACAACTTTTTGGTGTATGGAATGATGCTCCAACCAACTGAGCCACTCCGGCCAGGGCAACAAATACTTTAAATGCAAATGGTTAAATGCTCTCATCAAAAGACAGGGTGGCGCCTGGCCAGTGTGACTCAGTGGTTGAACATTGACCCATGAACTTGGAGACCAAGGCACATTCCTTGTTGGCATGCTTGATCCTCAGTAGAGGGGGCACAAAGAGACAGCCAATTGACGATTCACTCTCATCATTGATGTTTCTTTCTCTCCCTCTTCCTCCTCTCTGAAGTCAATAAAAACATTTTTTAAAAATACATAAAGTGGTTGAATGGATAACAAAACAAGACCCTTACTTACATATGCTCTCTACAAGAGACTCACTTCAGATTGAAAAACACACAGTCTGAAAGTAAAGGGATGGAAAAAGATATATCATGAAAACTGAAACAAATAAAAAAGGTTGGGGTAGCAATACTTATACCAGACAAAATAGACTTTAAAACAAAGGATATAACAAGATAAAGAAGGACACATCATTTCCACTTCTTGGTATTTATTTATGCAAAGAAACTCAAAACACTAAATCGAAAGGTATATACATCCATATGTTCATTGAAGCATAAATTGACATGGATATACAGTGGTACCTCGAGATACGAGTGCCCTAACATACATAATTTTTAAGATACGAGCTGTCGAGCGAGCGATTTTTGCTTTGAAATACGAGCAACATTTGAGATAGGAGTAATCACACAGATCGGCCGGCTGCACACGACCCACCAGTTTACCTCGACTCTAGCGTCTCATAGTTTTCCACGCCTCAAGGTTACGGAATGAATTAAACTCGTATCTCGAGGCACCACTGTACCCAGAGGGTACTGTGCTGAGTGAAAGAAATCTGATAAATGCCAGATAATTTCACTTAAATGTGAAATCTAAAAAACAACAACAAAACAGACTCATAAATACAGAGAACATTTTGATGGTTGGCAGAATGGAGTGGGGTTGGGTTAATAGGTAAAACAGGGGAGGGATGAAGAAGTACAAATTGGTAGTTATAGAATAGTCATGGGATGTAAAGTGCAACAGAGGGGATGTAGTCATTAATACTATAATAATGATGTATGGTGTCAGGGGTACTAGATTTATCAGGGTAATCACTTCCTGAGTTATATAAATACTATCTAATCATTGGTTTGTACACCTGTAATTGAACAATTAAAAATTATTTTTAAAAAATCATAGTTTAGCCTAAACCGCTTTGGCTCAGTGGATAGAGAATGGTCTGCAGACTGAAAGGTCCCAGGTTCGATTACGGTCAAGGGCATTTACCTTGGTTGCGGGCATATCCCCAGTATGGGGCATGCAAGAGGCAGCTGATGGATGTCTCTCTCTCATCGATGTTTCTAACTCTCTATCCCTCTCCCTTCCTCTCTGTAAAAAGTCAATAATATATATATATTAAAAAATCATCATTTGAAGAGACAAAATGAGCATTAGAATCAGACTGAAATAGGGCAGGGATGTTGGAATGATCAGATTGGGGATTTAAAACAACTATGATTAATATGCTAAGGGATCGAATGGATAAGTTCAACAGCAGGCAAGAAGGGATAGACAATGTGAGCAGAGAGACAGAAATTCTAATAAAAAATAAAGAAGAGCCCTAGCCACTGTTGCTTGGTGGATACAGCATCAGATTGCACACCAACATAGGTGAGAAAAAAAATCTGAGCTGGAAGATATCTCAATAGAAAATAGAATCTTCCAAAACTTAAAAGCAAAACACACACATACACACACACACAAAAGAAACAAAAAGACTAAAAATAATAAAACAGGATATCCAAGAATTGTGGGACATCTAAATATTAGGTATAAGATAAATAATGGGAATAGCAAAAGGAGGAGGGAAAACAAAATAAATATTTGAAGCTATAATGATTGTGAATTTTCCCCAATTAATGTCAAGTACCAAGCCATAGGACCAGGAAACCAAGAGAATACTAAGCAGGATAGATGCAGAAGCAAAAAACACAAAAGAAAACAAAAACTACATGTAAGTATATTATATTAAAACTAGAGGCCCATGCATGAAGATTCATGCAAGAATTGGCCTTCCTTCCCCTGGCTGCCAGCACCGTCTTCGCTCCATCTGGAGCTGCCTTTCTGCCTTCCCATGCTGCCCAGAGGCCTGGAGCGGCTGGGGTGGTGCAGAATGCCTGCATTGCAAGCATCCCACTCCACCCCAGCCACTCAACCCCTGTGTATGCAAATTAACCCACCATATTTGTTGGGTTAATTTGTATACTCACTCGTGATTGCCTGGTGCATGTTGCAATGGTACAGTCAATTTGCATCTTACTCTTTTATTAGTATACATTGCAGAAAAAAATGAAAAATCTTGAAAAAATCAGAGGAAAAACATTTTGCCTATTGAAGCCATGCAAACAAGATGAGAGTAGGATATAATTTTTAAAGTATTGCAGAAAAAAAACCTCACCAACTCAGAATTCTGTATCCTGTGAAATTATCCTTCAAAAACGAAGGCTAAATAAAGAATTTCTCTAACAAACATAAATTGAGGAACTTTGTTGCCAGTATATTTTCTTGGCAAGAAGTATTAAGTTTTTTAGAGAGAAGGAAAATAATATTAAAGTCAGAAACTCAGATCTACATAAATAAAGGAACAGCATCAAAAAAGGAATAAAAGAAGGTAAAATAGAAAAAAATTTTAAATTAAATCTTTATTATTCAGATTATTACATTTGTTTCTCTTTCCCACCCCCCCCCCCATAGCTTCCCTCCACCCGGCTCCCACCCTTCCCTCTACCCTTACCTCCCTCCCATTGACCTCATCCATAGGTGTATGATTTTTGTCCAGTCTCTCCCTGTGCACCCCTCACCCCTTTCCCCCTGAGAATTATCAGTCCACTCCCTTGCTGTGCTCCTGATTCTATTATATTCACCAGTTTATTCTGTTGATCAAATTTTTAATTCACTTAATTTTTAGATTCACTTGTTGATAGATATGTATTTGTTTTCATAATTTTTTGTCTTTTACCTTTTTCTTCTTCCTCTTCTTAAAGAATACCTTTCAGCATTTCATATAACATTGGTTTGGCCAGTGATGAACTCCCTTAGCTTTTTCTTATCTGTGAAGCTCTTTATCTGTCCTTCAATTCTGAATGATAGCTTTACTGAATAGAGTAGTCTTGGTTGTAGGTTCTTGCTATTCATCACTTTGAATATTTCTTGCCACTCCCATCTGGCCTACATCGTTTCTGTTGAGAAATCAGCTGACAGTCATATGGGTGCTTCCTTGTAGTTAATGAACTGTTTTTCTCTTGCTGCTTTTAATATTCTCTCTTTGTCTTTTGCTCTTGGTATTTTAATGATGATGTGTCTTGGTGTAGTCCTCTTTGGATTCCTTTTATATGGGGTTCTGTGTGCTTCCTGGACTTGTAAGTCTATTTCTTTGACCAGATGTGGGAAGTTTTCAGTCATTATTTCTTTAAATAGGTTTTCAGTATCTTGCTCTCTCTCTTCTTCTGGCACCCCCACAATTCTGATGTTGGTATGCTTGAAGCTGTCCCAGAGGCTCCTTACATTATCTTCACATTTTTGGATTCTTTTCTCTTCTTTCTTTTCCAGTTGAGTGTTTTCTGATTCTTTATATTTCAAATTTTTGACTTGATTCTTGCCTTTCTCTAGTCTGTTGTTAGGTCTCTGTATAATATTTTTTATTTCAGTCAGTGTATGTTTAACTTCTAGTTGGTCCTTTTCCACCTCTAGTTGGTTCTTTTTCATCTCCTCTTGGGTCTCACTAACTTTATCCAACTTTTCTAGGATATTCTTGAAGAACTTTGTAAGCGTGGTTTTGAACTCTATATCCAGTCATTTGTTTCCCTCCATTTCTTTTGTTTGTGATCTCTTCCCTTGTCTCGGCATTTTCACTTATGCCGGGAGAACTTTTGTGTTGGATTCAGCCTTATGATACCAGACTTGCAAAACTGTAAAAGCCTCTCTGTTGAGCCTGGGATGGGTGGAATCTCAGGGCTTAAGGGACCACCTTGCCTTCCAGTCAGCCCCGCCCTCCACAGCCCCCGAGTCTCACGTGACTGGGTAATCACTGGAGCGGTCCCTGTGTGCACACATGCTCTCTCTCGCAGTGCCTCTAGACTGCTGCCCCTCCGGCTCCTCTGCACTCCGGGACCATATGAGTCTGGGTCCCCAGGGTTTCACCCAACACTGGGGTTTAGTGGAGTTAGAAGTGACACAGTTGGGAGGGTCTGTCTCTCGCCCACTCGTGAAATCCAGCGGCACAATCAGCAGTCAGTCCTCTTCGTGCAGTGCCAGGCGCGTCATCAGACTTCTGATCTTTTGCGACTCCCCTAAATTTCCGTGCACTTCTCCCTTTTCACAGTCCAAACTCCCCCCACCCCCATGAGTTTCTGCTGGATCTGGGGTTTAGTGTCTTAGGATAAGGGGTTCAATGCCATTCAGAGTCTCCATCTCCTTCCCGCCAGAGAAAGCCAGCCAGGTTCTCCAGCACCCACGCTCTCCACGCGCGCATCTCCGTACCTCAGCTGTTTGCAGCTCCTCTGAGTCTCAGTGAGCCCCTCTGTTTCCTTCTAGTTGTAGAATTTCCACTCAGCCAGCTTTCCTGTGGTTCTGGATGATGTCCATTCTGTCTTTTAGTTGTAGTTTTGAAATTGGTGTGTGAGGCAGCAGTGTAGGTGTTTACCTATGCCGCCATCTTGGATTCTCCCAAAATAGAAAATTTACATTTTTTATTCTTAATTGATCTAAGTTCCATCAAATTTATCAAAACAAGAATAGCAATAATACATTTCATTGTTTGTGGAGTGTGTGTGTGTGTGTGTGTGTGTGTGTGTGAGTTTATGCTTAGAAACCACAATTTATGCTTATGTATATTTAGGTATAAGTAAACAGCAATGAGACAATAGATGGAAGGGTGAAATTAGAATTATTTACTTAATAATTTATTAAACAGCAATGAGACAATAGATGGGAAGGAGGAATTAGAATTATTTTATTACTATTGACCCAGTGCACAAAATTTATGCCTGGAGGTGGGGGTTGTCTCTCAGCTCGGCCTGCACCCTCTCCAATTTGGGACCTCTTGGAGGATGTCCGACTACCAGTTTAAACTGGCAGTCAGACATCCCTCTTACAATCCGGGACCACTGGCTCCTAATTGCTCACTTGCCTACTTGCCTGATAGGCCCTAACCACTCTGCCTGCCAGCCTTCTCACCCCCCACCGGGGCCCCGGGGCGGGCGGGACCACCCTAACGGCCCCCCCCTGCAGCCTACTTGACCCCAACTGCCCCCCTGCCAGCCTGTTTGCCCCCAACTATCCTCCCTCCCCCACTGGCCTGTTTTCCCCCAACTGCCCTCCCCTCCTGGCCTGATTGCCCCTAATCACCTCTGCCTCAGCTCCACCAACATAACTTTGTCTGGAAGGACGTTTGGAAGGTCTTCCAGTCTAATTAACATATTACCCCTTTATTAGTATAGATTATAAGGCACTTACACTGCCCATGAAATAATATAGTGTTATTTGAAAGTAGACTTGGATTAATTGGAAATGTATACTGCAAACTCTAGGGAAACCACAATAAAGAAAATAAATACAAGCAAGCAAACAAACAAACAATACCCCCCCCCCAAAAAAAAGATAGCTGATACACTAAGAATGGAGAGAAAATGGAATCACATAAAATGTTCAGTTAAAATCACAAAAACAGAAAATAAGTGGAAAACAAAAGTTGGAACCAGAAAAGGCAACAAATAGAAGGCAACAACAAATACGGTAGGTAATAATCCAACTATATCAATAATCATTTTAAATGTCAGTGGTCAAGATAAACTAGTAAAAGACAAAGATTGTTACAGGTAGTCAAAACCAATACTCAACGCTATGTTATCTACAAGAAACTCACTTTAAATGTAAAGATTCATGAATATTAAAAGTTAATGGATGGAGAAAGATATATCATGCTAACACCAATCCAAAGGCAACAGAAAAGCTCTATTAATTTCAGACAGAGCAGACTTCAGAGCAAGGGAAGTTATCAGGAATAAAGACGGGCATTACATAATGATAAAAGAATCACTTCTCCAAGAAGATAAAATAATCTATTATGTCACATGTGCCTAACAGCAAAGCATCAAAATACATGAGGAAAGCACTTAGACAGCCAGGAGAAATAGATGAGTCCACTATTATATTTTGACTAGAGGCCTGGTGCATGGATTTGTGCACCAGTGGGGTCCTTTGGCCTGATCTGTGGGGATTTGGTTAAAACCATTTCTCCAACATCCCTGAGCAGTCCTGGATTGCAAGAGGTCAATTCTCAGGTGATACACCCCAGAATTGGGCTCCCTCCTCTCTAGTACTGGGTGCCTCACCCAAGAACTGAGCTGTCAAGTCACTGCAACTTGGCAGCTCCTGAGTTGAGTGTCTGACCCCTGGTGGTCAGTGGGCATCATAGCTACTATCAGCCAGTTGAACAGTCGGCTTTTATATATATAGAGACTAGGTAGATACTTCAACACCTGTCTATCAATAATAGACAGATCCAGCTGGCAGATAATCAGTAAGGACACAATTGCACTCAATAACAATTATCAAACAACTGGATATAATGGACATTTATAGATTACTTCATCCAATGGCAGTAGAATATGTATTTTGCTCAAGCACACATAAAACTAGAAGTCAATAACCCCCAAATAGCTAGAAATTTCAAAATAGAGATTAAATGGTATACTTCTAAATAACACATGGGTAAAAGAAGAAATCACAAGAGAAATTTTAAAATATGTTTAACTAGAGGGCAATTTATAGCATTGAATGCATATATTAGAAAAGAATAAAGATCTAAAACTACCTTAGAAACTAGAAAAAGAAGAGCAAATTATATCTAAAATAAGCAGAATTAAAAATTAGACCAGAAATCAAGTAAAATTAAAAAAAGGAAATCAATAGAGAAAATCAGTTAAATCAAAAGTTAATTCTTTGAAAAGATCAATAAAATTTACTTAGCCAGCCTCAGAGAGAGAGAGAGAGAGAGAGAGAGAGAGAGAGAGAGAGAGCGCAGAAGTAAAAGAGGTAACATTGCTAAAGATACCATGGACATTAAAAAGGTAAAAAGGAAATACTAAGAACAACTCTATACCCACAAATTTGTTAACCTAGGTGAAATGGATCTTTTCCACAAAAGACATAATCTGCCCAAACTCACCTAAGAATAGACACTTTTAATAGGTCTGTATCTGTTAGAGTAACTGAGTCAATCTATACTAATAAAAGGGTAATATGCTAATTAGGGCAGATGTCTTATGGATGACCTTCTGAATGTCCTTCTGGACCAAGCCACAGCAGCTTCAAGGCCGGAGTGCGGCTGTGAAGGGCACAGGTTCAGGCCAGCAGTGGCAGTAGCAGCAGAGTAATGGGGTCGGTGCCTTCCCCTGATCTGCCAGGTTTCCTCCTGCAGAGAGAGGCCAGACTGTGGCTTAGGCCTCAGGCAAAGGCAGAGGCAGTTAGGGTCAATCAGGCCAGCAGGAGGGCAAGGTAGGGGCAATCAGGCAGGCAGGCAGACAGGCAGGCATGCAGGCAAGCATTTAGGAGCCAGCAGTCCTGGATTGTGAGAGGGTCTCAAATTTGAGAGGGTGCAGGCCAGGCTGAGGGACCCCCTCCCTGCATGAATTTCATGTACCAGGCCTCTAGTAATAAATAACATTCCAAAACAGAAAGTAGTCAGGCCCAGATGGATTCACTGGTGAATTCTCCCAAACATTTAAAGACGGGTGTATACCAATTCTCTATACAGTGGTACCTCCAGACACGAGTGCCCTAACATACGAGATTTTTGAGATACGAGTCGTCGAGCAAGCGATTTTTTGTTTTGAAATACGAGTAACATTTGAGATATGAGTAATCTCACGGATTGGCCGGCTGTACACGACCCACCAGTTTACTGCAGCTAGAGCGTCTCATAGTATCGCACGCCTCAGTCAGTATGCTTGTTTACCTTGTTGTCGAAGCATCTTTTGTGCATTTACATACTTTATCACATTTCTTTTTATAACCATGGGTCCAAAGAAAGCGAGTGGAAAGGTCAGTGCTCAGAAGAGGATGATGTCTATTGAATTAAAGCGTGAAATCATAGAAAAATATGAGCAAGGTGTGCGAGTGGCTGACTTGCTGAGGCAATATGGGCGTAGTACTTCAACGATATGCACTGTGCTTAAACAGAAGTAGTCGATAAAGGGTATAACGCCAGCTCAGGGCTTTACAATAATTTCTAAGCTCCGTAGCTCTCTCCATGAAAAGATGGAGAATCTACTGATGGTGTGGGTGACGGAGAAGCAGCTTAAAGGAGATACATTAACACAAGGCATCATATGCGAGAAGGCGTGAGCGATTTACGGTGATTTGCTGGAGCAGACCCCATGCACTTCCTCGGACAAAGCATTGAAAGACTCATTTAAAGCCAGTAGAGGCTGGTTTGATAACTTGAGGAAAAGGTCCGGCATTCACTCCATCGTCAGGCATGTTGAGGCAGCAAGTTCGGATGTGAAGGCAGCTGAGGATTACCTCAAAACTTTTTCCAAACTGAGAGAAGCCAAAGGATATATCCCCCAGCAAGTCTTCAACTGTGACGAGATAGGACTTTTCTGGAAGAAGATGCCGAATAGGACTTATATAACGGCAGAGGAGAAGGCAATGCCAGGCCACAAACCCATGAAGGATAGGCTAACTCTAGCACTGTGCGCCAATGCGAGTGGCGACTGCAAGATCAAGCTTCTGCTCGTATACCATTCGGAAAACCCCAGAGTCTTTAAGTCACATAAGATTTTAAAAGATAAACTGCAAGTTATGTGGAGGGCAAACCCGAAGGCATGGGTCACCAGGCAGTTCTTTGTGGAGTGGGTAAACCTGGTTTTTGGCCCTTCTGTTAAGAAATATCTACAGGAAAACAACTTAACCATGCAAGCCCTCCTCGTCCTCGACAATGCTCCTGCTCACCCACCGAACCTCGAAGATGAACTCCTCGAAGAGTTCAAGTTTATAAAGGTTGTCTACCTACCTCCCAACACCACTCCTATCCTGCAGCCCATGGATCAGGAGGTGATTTCTAATTTTAAAAAGCTGTACATCAAGCACCTGTTCTGGCACTGCTTTGAGGTGATGGAGAACACAAACCTCACCCTTCGAGAGTTCTGGAAGAACCACTTTAACATCGTGATATGCCTCAGAATTATTCATCAGGCCTGGCTGGGTGTTACAACGAGGACTTTGACCTCTGCATGGAAGAAGCTGTGGCCTGAGGCTGTAGCAGAAAAGACCTTCGAAGGATTCGAACCCGAGGTGCCAGTGGAGGAGAAGATAGTGTCTCTGGGAAAATCCATGGGCCTAGAGGTGGATGAGAGAGACGTGAATGAGCTCGTCGAGGAGCACTCTTTGGAACTCACCACGGAGGAGTTACAAGAGTTGCAGTCTCAGCAACGTGCGGAAGTTCTCCAAGAAATTGGTTTTGAGGAGGAGCCAGAGCTGGAGGAGATCTCTACAAGTGAGATAAAGGAGATCTTAGGAATGTGGGAGAAGGTGTCACACTTCGTGAAAAAGAAACACCCCAAAAAAGTTGCTACTGGTCGTGCATCAGAGCTGTTCAATGAAACTTGCCTCACCCATTTCAGAAACATTCTGAAAGGGAGAAAGAGGCAAACCTCGTTGGACACATTTTTTTTTAAATCGGCCAAAAATGCAAAGACCAGTAGCAATTAAGTTCAGTGAAGATTAGTTAAGTTACATTCAGTTTAGGGATAAAGTGTAGCATTAAGAGTGTAACGAGTAGGTAAATACACTTTATAAAACAGTTTATTCCTTTACATTCTCTTTTATTATATTTTTATACAATATTTGTCATTTATAAATACATTTTTCTTATTCAAAAACACGTAACAAGAACAACTGGGGTGGCATTTTGGGGGCTGGAATGGATTAATGGCATTTCAATTGATTTCAATGGGGAATTTGCTTTGAGATACGAGCAACTTGATATACGAGCAAAGTTATGGAATGAATTAAACTCGTATCTCGAAGTACCACTGTAATCTCTTTCAGAACATAGAAGCAGAGGCCAGCATTACCCTAATATCAAGACCAGACAAAGACATTACAAGAAAACTACAGACTAATATCTATCATTAACATACTAGTAGTTACAAAAATGCAAAAACCCTCAACAAAATAGCAAGTTAAATCCAATAGTATATAAAAAGAATGATATACTCCAACTAGCATAGGATTCTGATTCCTATAGCTTTGTAATGTAGCTTGAAATCAAGAAATGTGAGGCCTATAGTTTTGTTCTTCTTTCTTAGGATTGCTTTGGCTGTTCAGGTTTTTTTGTGGCTCCATATAAATGTTATGAGTTTTTTAAATATCTGTGAAAAACACCATTGGAGTTTTTATAAGGATTGCATTAAATCTATAGATTGCTTTGGGTAATGTGGACATATTTACTATATTAATTCTTACAATCCAAAAACATGTGGACAGGTTTTTCAGTTCCTTGGTCAAATTTATTCTTAAATATTTTATTGTTTTTGATTCTACTGTAAATGGAACTGCTTTCTTTTTTTTCCCCTGTTATAATCTTTTTTATTTTAGTTGATTAACAAGAGCCCCTCTTTTATTTACGATTTTAATAAGTTGAGTATTTTTTTGCCAGTCTAGCTAAAGATTTGTCAATTACGTTGATATTTTCAAAGAATCAACTTTTGATTTTATTAATTTCCTCTATATATTTTTTTCTACTTTCTGTTTCATTTATTTTGGCATTAATTTTTATTATTGCCTTTCTTCTGTTTGTGTTGGGTTTAGTTTGCTCTTTCTCTAGTATCTTAAGGTTACCGATTTTTAGATCTTTTTAAATGTAGGTATTTAGAGCTATAAATTTCCACTAAGCATTGTTGGTTATATAAGTTTTGGTATGCTATGTTTTCATTTTTATTCATCTCAAAATATTTTCTAATTTCCCTTGTGATTTTTTTCTTTGACCTTTTGTTTATTTAGGAGCATGTAATTTAATATCTACATAATTGTGAATTCCTCAAATCTCCTCCTGTTAGTGATTTCTAATTTTGTTCCATTGTGGTCAGAGAACATACATTGTATGATTTCATTCCTTTTAAATGTCTAGGACATATTTGATTGCCTAACATATTATCTATACTGAAGAATGTTTCATGAGCACTTGAAGAAGTGCTGATATTGGGTTGAGATGTCTATTTGCTTAGTTGGTTCACAGGATTGCTTTCTTTCTTTTTTTTTTTTTTAAATAAATCCTTATTGTTAAGATTACAATTGTTCCTCTTTTTTCCCATCATAGCTCCCCTCCACCTGGTTCCCTCTCCACACTCTGCCCTTACACCACTCCCCGCCTCCTCATCCATAGGTGTACGATTTTTGTCCAATCTCTTCCCACACTCCCCATACCCTATCCCTCTGAATTGTCAGTTCACTCCCTTTCTATGTCCCTGATTCTATTATATTCACCAGTTTACTCTGTTCATCAGATTTTTAATTCACTTAATTTTTAGATTCACTTGTTGATAGATATGTATTTGTTGTTCATAATTTTTATCTTTACCTTTTTCTTCCTCTTCCTCTTCTTAAAGAGTACCTTTCAGCATTTCATATAATATTGGTTTGGCCAGTGATGAACTCCTTTAGCTTTTTCTTATCTGTGAAGCTCTTTATCTGACCTTCAATTCTGAATGATAGCTTTGCTGGGTAGAGTAATCTTGGTTGTAAGTTCTTGCTATTCATCACGTTAAATATTTCTTGGCACTCCCGTCTGGCCTGCATCGTTTCTGTTGAGAAATCAGCTGACATTCGTATGGGTGCTCCCTTGTAGGTAATTAACTGTTTTTCTCTTGCTGCTTCCAAGATTCTCTCTTTGTGTTTTTCCCTTGGCATTTTAATTATGATGTGTCTTGGTGTGGTCCTCTTTGGGTTCCTTTGGTTTGGGGTTCTGTGTGCTTCCTGCACTTCTAAGTCTATTTTTTTCACCAGGTGGGGAAGTTTTCTGTCATTATTTCTTCAAATAGGTTTTCAGTATCTTGCTTTCTCTCTTTTTCTGGCACCCCCATAATTTGGATGTTGGTACACTTGAGGTTGTCCCAGAGCCTCCTTACACTATCTTCACATTTTGGGATTCTTTTTTCTTTTTGTTTTTCTGATTGAGTGTTTTTTGCTTCTTTGTATTTCAAATCTTTGACTTGATTCTTGCAATCCTCTAGTCTGCTGTTGGATATCTGTATATTATTTTTTATTTCAGTCAGTGTATGCTTAATTTCTAGTTGGTCCTTTTTCATATCCTCGAGGGTCTTACTAAATTTATTGGCCTTTTCTAGAAAATTATTGAAAAACCTTACAACTGTGGTTTTGAACTCTGTATCCAGTTGTTTGCTTTCCTCCATTTATTTCATTTGTGAACTATTTCTTTGTCTCTGCATTTTGGCTGCTTCTTGTGTTGATAGAGTGGCTTTGTGTGCTTGGTGTCCTATAGGGCCTAAAAGCTCCATCTCCCCAATTACCTGAGGTGGACACTCTTGGTGCATCCCTTTGTGGGTTGTGTGCACAGTCTTGTTGTAGTTAAGCCTTGATTGTTGTTGGTATCACTGGGAGGAATTGACTTTCAGGCCATTTGGCTGTGAAATTCAGCTGTGTTTACAATGGGAGAACTTCTGTGCTGGAAACACCCTTATGAGGCAAGACTTGCTTCAGTGGGGCTTTGGTGCTCACTGAGTCTGCCTCCTTAGTATGTCCCTTATAGATCTGAGGAATTGTAATCTATATGGTCCTATCTGACCCCTGGGTACACTGGCTCTTGGATCTCCAAGGAGGTGCTTACTTAGCCTCTACCTGAGCCCACCCAGCAGGAGCTATAGAGAGATCTGCAGATTCCTTTTCTTTGGGTTTTTGAGGTGTCCAGATGAGGCTCAGCTGTGAAGCAATGCAAACTGCTGTGGGGCCTTGGGCCTTTTTTTGGATGTTCTGGGTCTCTCTGACTCAGCTGCCATTTGTTAGGTAATTTTAGATTGCAGAGGGATAGGCCATCATATGCAAAAGCCTCTGCGTATAGCTTGAATGGGGCAGAGTCTCAGGGTGGAGCAAACAGCAATGGCTTCCCATCAGTCCTGCCCTTAGAGGCCCCTGGGTCGCAGTGTCCCATGGTAGTTGCTGCAAGCACCTCTGAGAGAAAGCCACTCTTGAGTTCTCCCCACTGCCACACAGTCCAGTTTCTCCCTGTATGAGTGTGGGTCCCCAGAGTCTTGCCCAGAACTGGAGTTCAGAGCAGTTGGGAGCTTGTGTCTCCTTGCAGATTGAAAAAGTCAGCCTCATACTGAGTTGCCAGCCCTCTCCATGCATGTGTGCACCTCTGTACCTCTGCACTTTACTTCCGCAGCTCCTCTGAGTCTCAGTGTGCTTTTCTCTTCCCTCCTAGTTGTAGAATTTCCACTTAGCCAGCCTTCCAGTAGTTCTGGATGATGTCCTTTATTCTTTTAGTTGTAGTTTTGAAGTTGTTGTATGAGGCAGCAAGTTCAGGTGTTTACCTATGCCGCTATCTTGGTTTCTCTGGATTACTTTCTTTATATCTCTCTCAGATAGTTTGTTGGTAGTAGATAAAAATGCAACTTATTTCTGTATCTTGATTTTGTATCCTATAACTTGACTTAATTCATTTATTAGTTTTAGCAATTTTTTTATGTAGTCTTTAGGGTTTTCTATATCATATAATCTGAAAACAGAAATAATTTCATTTCTTCCTTCCTGATTTGGATTCCTTTCATTTCTTTTTCTTGTCTAATTGCTCCAAGTAGGACTTCCAGTACTATGTTGAATAGAAATGGAGAGAGTGGGCATCCTGTCTTGTTCCTAATCTTAGAGGAAGTACTTTAACTTTATACCATCCTATCTAATAAAAGAGTAATATGCAAATTGATCATACCTCCACTACACTCACCAGCCACGCCCACCAGCCCATCAGAGTGAGTATGCAAATTAACTCAACCAAGATGGCTACAGCCACAGAGAGAGCAGAAAAGAGGCTTGGGATGCCCCTGACAATGGAGCAAGCCAAGCTTTCTGCAAAGCCTGGCCAGAGAAGGTTAAGACAACAAAGTTTTAATAGCTGCCACTACTGAGGGAGGCTTGGCTGCCCCTGGCAATGGAGGAAGCCAAGCTTTCCCCACTTTGCTGCCGGCGCTTAAGGCAGCAAAGTTTCAATGGCTGTGAGAGCAGAAGGCTGGGCTCCGCTCCAGGCTACAAAGTTTCAATTGTGAAAGATAAATGAATCTCAGATACCAGGTCCTCTGCTTGGGTCACCTGGGGGCATGGCCGACCTGAAAACCACCACAGACTCCTCTCCCAGGCCACTCCACACCCCAAGGGAACACCCATCCTGATCCAGAACACCCTTCAGAGCAAATCAGCTGGCCCCTACCCATGCACCAGGCCTCTATCCTATCTAAAAAAAGAGTAATATGCAGATTGACCATCACTCCAACACACAAGAGGACTGCCCCCATGTGGACACAAGATGGCCACCACAAGATGGCCAGCAGGGAAGGGCAGTTGGCAGGGACCAGGCCTGTAAGGGAGGGAAGTTGGGGATGATCAAGCCTGCAGAGGAGGGAAGTTGGAGGTGACCAGGTTTGCAAGGAAGGGCAATTGGGGTTGACCAGGCCCACAGGGTAGGGCAGTTAGGGGCAAACAGGCTGGCAAGGGAGCAGTTAGGCATCAATCAGGCTGGCAGGGGAGTTTTTAGGGGGTCATCAGGCTGGCAGGAAGAAGTGGTTAGGGGCAATCAGGAAGGCAGGCAGGTGAGCAGTTGCCAGTGGAAATGGTGTCCTTTCAAGGGGTTGTGAGAAAAACATTTCAGGGAGGAAAAGGCTTAGTGGTGAGGCTTATTGAAGAAGCTGGAGCAGCACAAAGGACTGTACAATGTCAGCTCTGGTGTCCCATCTTCACCTATCCGTGACAACAGTCCAACTTTGTCTTCATCAGGCCAGGAAATAGGGCCAACATCCAGACATTTTGTGCCATTGGTTCAGTCCATGTCTCTGTCCTCATCCAACCAGCTTAGTCTATGTTCCCAACTGTGCTCCAGCCAGCGCCATGCCCAGGCCTACATGGCCACGAGCCCCAGGCAGTTGCTAGGGCCACATGGCTACTATGGAGAGGAAATGCACGCGACTGAGGAAGCGAATAAGAGAGAGAGCTCTTTGGTTATACTGTCTCAGGCTTGGAATGGGCTAGGCATCTCTTCAAACTAACCAATCAACTTCTCAATCGTTAGCAGGCTAGCACTTGGTCCTCCCTTAACCAATCCATTTCCTAGATCATCCAGGGTTCTGGGTCCCTTATGCAACCTGATCCTTTTCCCAGGATAGATGAGCAGGCCTTTATTGTCCCTATCTTGGTTCCTTTGGTACAGGCCTCACAGTAGAAGCACTTCCCCTGTGCCATTTTGATTTCTATTGGGCATGTGCCAGCAGAAGAATTCTCCTGTTTTTATTCTTCCCCTGGTAATGATCCTTACTGCCTGCTTAGGGCACTAAGTTTGAGGGTAGAGGATGCCCGGGGGAGTATGTGAAGCTGTAAAACTTCCTAGTGAATCAAGCAGTCTTATTGTCTGATTCAGCTTCCTATTTTATTATCCTATCTAATAAAAGAGAAACATGCAAATTTACTGTACCTCTGTTACACCCACAAGCCAATCAGGAATGGGTATGCAAATTAACCCAACCAAGATTGTGGTTAATTTGCATATCCTGACGCAGAGTGAAGACAGTGTAGAAGGAAGCCAAGCACTGCAGAAGTGAGGGAAGCTGCGGAGAAGCAAGCAAGCAGGAAAGCAGGCAGAGTGGGAAGCAGGCAGGGCTATGGAGAAGGGAGGAAAGCAGGAGGGGCAGGAAGCAAGCGGGGTAGCGGAGAAAGGAGAGAAGCAAGCAGGGCAGTGGAGATAGGAGAGCAGGCAGGGCAGCAGAGTCCATTGCAGGAAGCCCTATTCTTGCAGGAATCTTCCAGCAATGGGCCTCTACTGCTTAATAATGTCCTATTCCCTGTGCTCCCTTTCTTTATTAAATATCTAGCTTTCTATGTGAACACCTGTGCATCTAATTTGATGAGTTTTTATCATTAAAAGATGTTGAATTTTATCAAATGCTAAGTGTACATTTTCCACACATCAACTTTGCTTACATCCCATTGGGCAGGACTCAGGGCTGAGAAATGAAGTCTTCCTTATGGATGATTTTGTATTAGCTAACCTTTGGTGATTCTGTCACTTAAAAAAGAAAACAATGAATTTGAAGGTTCGACCAAGCAGTGTCTACCATAAAATCTTGATGGGAAAATACATGAAAAACTAGTAACAGTATTTGCCTCTAGTAACAGGGTGTTAGTGTCTGGGGACACAGGTAGAAGGAAAATGTCCCTTTATGCACTTTTGAATTGTAAATTTGTTACACGTGAGTGAACTAACTAATAAACATTTTAAATAATGTGATAAAAATAGCACCACCTTCTGTGCTTTGAAACATCCACAGCTGGCTCACTGACCAGAGTCTTCCTCTGCCCTCACTCTCATGCCCTCAGAAAGGGTTATGACTGTGGTATGAAACTCAGGCCACATCAAACTAAAAAATTGTTTGGTTTGTGGAGCTGGGAAAGCCAAGGGCCAGCATGGGCCAAAGCCTGGGGAGGAATGCAAATTGAGATAAGCATCTGGAAGAGCTGCTCCTCATAGACCCAGGTGGCCTTCCCTGTGCTGGTCCTGACTGTGCTAGGCTGGCTCAGGGGGAAAAGGCCAATTCTGCGTCCAGGCTTTTGCCCCAGTGCTGCTCCCGCACAGAGCGGGGAGGCCAGTACCCCCTCGACAGGAGAAGCTGGGGAGCAGGGCCTTGAGATACAGCCAACTCTTGAGTGGGCAATGCAGCTTGCCCTTTGAAGCAGAGGGCAATGCAGCTTGCCCTTTGAAGCTTCTGCCAGGCAGAGGCTTTTGCTGCCCTTACCTGGCTCCTGGGGGCAAACTTCAGTCCTTCATGGGTGAGGGCTGAGAGGCCACGGGCAGTGAACCCCTTACCCTAGTGCACCGGAACAGTGCCTCCCACTGGCCCCAGCTGGGCTGTGGGCAGAACACAGGACAGACACCCTCCTACCCCCTGGTGCACAGACAATACAGGTTCTGCTCCGGCCATGGACTCCCAGCACCCCATGGAGCTCCCCATAGCAGTTCTTTGGCGTCCAGGACCTCTGCCCAGAGAAACACAGCCAATTCCATACCTTATCTAATGTACAATATAGGAAAACTGAAACAGTGAACATTTCTCTACATGTGCACATACTATTTCTACAATAAATACATTGGAAATTTATAATTTCAATAAAGTAGATTTTCCTGAACATTTAAGCGTTAAATGTAATCAATTACACGCTTCCTAATTCTAATGATTCTGTCTCACAAATGTTCCAACACCTTTAAAAATTGACAAATAGGAATGTAATCATCACAAAACCAGATCTGCATACTCATAGTAAAACTGGCTATAGCCATGCCTGTTTGACTCAGTGGATGGAGCTTGGCCTGTGGACTGGGGAGTCCGGGTTCGATTCCGGTCAGGGCCGTGTGCCTTGGTTTCGGGCACATCCACAGTAGGAGGTGTGCGGGGGCAGCTGACCAATGTTTCTCTCTCATCAATTTTTCTGACTCTCTGTCCCTTTCCCTTCCTCTCTGTAAAAAAATCAATAAAATATATTAAAACAGGACAAAACAAAACAAAAAAACTGAGTACAAATGCTAATCAGGACCACAGTTTGTTTCTCATAATTTGCAGTCAGCAGCCCTGGCAGCAGGAGGGATAGACATTCTATACCCATATGCTACCCATGACTGCCCTCTCCTGGGGATCTGAGTACAGGCCATGCTACACTTCTCATCAGGATGCCTCTGCAGAGCTCGTACCACAAATCCTCTGTCCTAGGGAACTGCGACTGGATCCAGAAGGGTCCTGGCCTCTAAATCAGGATCTCATGGACTGTCCAGGCACCTTCCCCAGAAGGGATGTGGATGGTGACAGCTGACCAGAGTAATCAGCAACTCTTGGGCACCTGAATGTGCTTGCAGAGAGAGGCTGGGGCAAAAGCCAGTGACTCACAGAGGCCAGACAGGAGCCCTGAGGGGACGTGGGGGACCAGTTGGCTGGAAGCAGCCGGACAGTAGAAACAAAGTGAGACACCAGTGTGTCATTAGCTAGTTATCAATATTAGTAAAAGGAAGAGAGCAAAGGGAGAGTCAGGCATTGCTGAGCATATTCAGCTGGGAAGCATAGCCTGTTTCACCAGGAAGCAACAGCTTCACACCCAGGAATGCAGCATTGTCCTCCAAGGGTATTAACACCCCTCCCCCATCAGTACTGGATTGTTGGGGGTGAGAAGGGGGAGCTAGGCACATGCGCAGTTGAAGTCACGGTGGCACAGGGGAGGTGCTTGCCTGTCAGTCTAGCCAGGGGAACAAGGGATTGGCTAGAAGGTGGACCCCATCAGAAGCATGTAAAATCTTGGAAAGTTAATTGGTTAGTTAGAAGAAGCTCCTGGTAAGACAGACTTCCTTGCTTCTTCCTCTCCCTTGCTCCAAGACCCACAGTCTGCCCTTGCAACCACACATTCTCCCTCCACAGCCATGTAGCCTTAGCAGCCACAGGGCCCACGGCCATAAAGATGCCACACACAGGATGCTGGACTGGACTTTAATATGGAGCGGAAACTATGGGCAGTGGCCTTTACTCTGGCCCTGCTCAAGACACGGTCGGATTTTTTACATGACAGGATGGAGGAAAATGGGACAAATGAAAACCCAAGAGTTTATTTTCATTAGAATAAATATCACTTATCCCCCTGTCTGAGTCTCAGGAAATTCTTTTCCTCATGACATTGCAAGAACTCCACTTCCACCAATAACATGGGGAGCTGGTGACGAGGGGACACGTCCAGGCTTCTTCTCCTGAAGGGTCTGACTGAGGGACTAGGCTGGGTAGGTTTCTATTTCCCTGCGTGTCCTCACACAGGCAAAAGACGTTTAAGAGGAAGTGATGGCATGTATGGAGGCCAAGGGTGGAGGAAACAGAAGCTGATCCAGAGATGTGTGAGCAGGAAGTAAGGGAAGCAGGATCGGGTGAGATGAGAAACTGAACCATAAGGCTATTTCAAGGGAGGCTTCCAATGACCCCACCAGGCACCTGGAGCTGGGATCACTCACCTGTTGTCCAGGAACAAGGAAAGGGGCTTTGATGAGCCTTGGGCAAGACAATTCCCTCCTGAGCTATCAAATCCCAACACATGGTCTTGAAGGGTGGTCCATGGCCACCCTATGCTAGGAGGTGAAAGGCTGAGTTACCAAATGCGGGGGGGTGGGGTGCGGGGGGAGAGTGCTGAAAGGTTAACATGGTGGTTGGTACATGTAAGCAGGCTAAATGTATTTAAGGGGAGAGGATGGGGGATAGGATACCCCAAGGGAAGGGGACAGTGGGTCGATGATGGCAGCACCAAGGAGCTGGAGTTTCATCCTTGTATGCAGTCATTAGCGGGAAGCTCTTATCCTTGGTGGATTTTGGGGCCAAGTCCTTGAGCTTGTAATGTGGATGGAATGCAGGGTGCAATCAGGTGCCTTCAGGACTGTTTCAATTCCTTGTGTGGTCTGACTCCTGGTGTCCAGCAAGTTTTTCTTGGTCTTTCGTTCTCCTGTGGTGGGAAGCTTACAAAGGGCCTAGGGTTAGAGAGGTGGGTATAGTGACCAAAGCAGGCCAGCCTCTGTAGAATATTCAGTGAAATGAAATTCTAATAGTTTGGGGCAGGGGATGATAGGATGAAATTTTAATTCCAGGCTGGAGATGGAGCTCCAGAGAGAGATCAATCTGGTGATATTCGTGAGGTGTGGCCAGTAGCCAGAAGATACCTAAGAGTTCAGGAGTGGCTGAGGCCTCAGAGGTCTCACAAAGATGATGTGAGTGTGTTTGTGTTTGTGCGTGTAAGGGTGTGCTTAGTACTGAGGGGGACTAAAATTTCGCCACCCTCAAAGTCTGGACTGTCGTGAGAAGGGAGGAGTGCATTTAAACTTAGGGGAGCCATGAAAAGGCAGAGGTCTGGAGGCCCGCACACTACTGCGTGCAGAGAGGACGGACTGCTGATTGTACCGCTGGCTTTCTCTAGCGGGAGAAGGACAGAACCTCCCAACTGCGCTGAAATCCACTTCGAACTGCACTGAACCCCAGTTTTGGGTGAGACCCTGGGGACCCAGACTCATATGGGTCCCCCGGAGTGCAGAGGAATTGGAAAGGCAGAGGTCTGGAGGCACACGTGCACACAGAGAGGGCTGCAGCGATTACCAAGGGACACAGACCCAGGGGCTGCATAGGACAGGGTTGACTGGAAGCCAAGGCTATCTCTGCTTAGCCCTGAGACTCCACCCCATCCAAGCTCAACAGAGAGGCTTTTTCAATTTTGCAAGTCTTGTATCATAAGGCTGACTCCAGCACAGAAGTTCTCCTGGCAGAGTGAAAATGCGGAGACAAAGGAAAACAAATGACTGAATATAGAGTTCAAAACCATGTTTATAAGGTTTTTCAAGAATTTCCTAGAAAAGATGGATAAATTTAGTGTACGCATACACTGACTGAAATAAAAAATATTATACAGCGACCTAACAGCAGACTAGAGGAATGCAAGAATCAAGTCAAAGATTTGAAATACAAAGAAGCAGAAAACACTCAACTGGAAAAGCAAAAAGATGAAAGAATCCAAAAATGTGAAGATAGTGTAAGAAGCCTCTGGGACAACCTCAAGTGTACCAACATCAGAATTATGGTGGTGCCAGAAGAAGAGAGAGAGCAAGATACTGAAAACTTATTTGAAGGAATAATGACTGGAAACTTCCCCCACCTGGTGAAAGAAATAGACTTACAAGTCCAGGAAGCACACAGAACCCCAAATAAAAGGAATCCAAAGAGGATCACACCAAGACAAATCATAATTAAAATATGAAGAGCAAAAGACAAAGAGAGAATATTAAAAGCAGCAAGAGAAAAACAAAGGAGCACCCATACGATTGTCAGCTGATTTCTCAACAGAAACTATGCAGGCCAGATGGGAGTGGCAAGAAATATTCAAGGTGATGAATAGCAAGAACCTACAACCAAGATTACTCTACCCAGCAAAGCTATCATTCAGAATTGAAGGGCAGATAAAGAGCTTCACAGATAAGCTGAAACCAGTTTGGCTCAGTGGATAGAGCATCAGCCTGCGGACTGAAAGGTCCCAGGTTTGATTCCGGTCAAGGGCATGTACCTTGGTTCTGGCACATCCCCAGTAGGCAGCTGATTGATGTCTCGCTCTCATCGATGTTTCTAACTCTCTATCCCTCTCTCTTCTACTCTGTAAAAAATCAATATAATATATTTAAAAAAAAAAAAAGAGCTTCACAGATAAGAAAAAGCTAAAGGAGTTTATCAACACCAAACCAGTATTATATGAAATGCTGAAAAGTACTCTTTAAAAGGAGGAAGAAAAAGGTAAAGATAAAAATTATGAACAACCAATTCATATCTATCAACAACTGAATCTAAAAATCAAATGAATTAAAAATCTGATGAACAGAGTAAACTGGTGAATATAATAGAAGCAGGGGCATAGAAAGGGAGTGGACTGACAATTCTCAGGGGGAAAGGGGTGCGGGGGTTGCAGGGAGAGACTAGACAAAAATCATACACCTATGGATGAGGACAATGTGGGGGGAGGTAAGGGCAGAGGGAGGAGTGGGAGCTGGGTAGAGGGGAGCTATGGTGGGAATAAAGAGGAACAAATGTAATAATCTGAACAATAAAGATTTATTAAAAAATAAAATTTCACCAACCCCAAAAATGCTTTTGTAGTATTGATTTTATTGTTGTGCCCAGAGTTCGGGGTCCCCAATAATCCACCACTAAGGAGCCTTTTCCGATGCAAAAGCAAAGAGTCTTTATTCAAACCCGGGTTTGGCTCTCAGCCTCTTTCTGGCGCAGCAGCGAGGCGAGAGAGCGAACTGGGTGGGAACAATGAGTTTTATGGGGTAGGATAATTAGGGGGCTTAGGAAAGTGATGAGGGTTACAGAGATTGGTCACTTGGATTGGGGTCTTTCTGTGGTTTAGCCTTATTAGGACCCTCGCTGTGTTCCTGGAGCTTCATTGGTCCATTTGGGTGGGGGTTGGGGAAGTTAAGTCATTGCTGGCACACCTGTGGCCACTCCCAGAAAAGGGAGGGGGTTTAGGCAGGGGTCCCAGCCCTATAGGACAAGATGGAGGGGAGTTCATTTCCTCTCATTTATACTGTTTATTTTTAAGAAATTAAAGATTCAGAAATAACCTTTGACCCTCTCCTTTACTTGCCTAAAGGAATCCAGATAGAAAAACCTGATTAAATGAAGGGAGAATCAATTTACCATCACAATATAAAATAAATGTTATATTACTTTGCCACAAATTCCCACGGTAAACCAATTTTGCTCTTCATTATCTACCTGTAAATCGCTGGCTTTCTTTTTGAAATCCTAGACTCTTGCTCCTCTTTCCTGTATCCAAAGTTAATGTAAAACAAACAAACAAACAAACAAACCCATTGAAACCTGTAAAGAATTTTTGTGAGTTTATTTGAGCCAAACTGTTGACATATGCCAGGAAGCAGAACTTCAAGGAATTGAGATAATGCTCCGGAGAATGGCGGGTTACATTTGTATTTATACATTGCAATCAAAGGAGGGACATAGATGGGTTACATGAAATTCATTGGTGATAGATTAAGGAGGTGGGATAAAGCAAAGTGGAGAAAACCCCTGGGATTGGATAAAAAGTAAAATGATGGACACATACTTAGGTGGGTGCAGGAACAATTAACATGATAATGGAGGAATTTGTGGCTTCTTCCTGGCGCCAACCACATTTGGTTGTGCCCCAGGGGCTCCAGAAAAGGGGAAGCTACAATTACCCAGACATTTCAAAGGTATGTTATCATAGATGCAAAAAGACAGATAGGCTCAGTTAAGGTAAAGGTTGCCTTGTCAGTGACGATATGGGCCTACGATGTAACTGCCCACCATAACTGCTTTTAGTTAAAGTTTAATTTCAGACCATCTTTTGTGGTTACTTTAGGTCTCTGAGTTTGCAAGACTGTCAAGCAGGCCTCCCCTGAGCTTGTCAGGTCAGCATGTGACCCCTTTCGTCCACACCAGAATGGCAGATAAGCCACAATTGCCCAAGACATCCTTGGGTCTCTTATTCTATGACACTCCCGCATGTGCATCCATAATAAAATTTGGACATTTTCTCCTGTTAATGATCATGTTAATTTGGTTAGTCAAGTCAGAATATCTTAGAAAGGTGGGGGGAAAATTAGTGTTTTCACCCCACAGTGCAGAGTCTTGGAAGTACAGCAACACTTATAGGGGGAGATCAGGATACTCAAAAGTCAGGATACTCAGAGGAGTTGGGTGTGAAATATAGGATCCTCCCTAAGTGGCTAAGTGGAGGAGAGACAAGAGAACGTGTGCTCTAGGGAGGAAGGAGAGAAATACAGTGTCAGACTAGGACTGAAGAGCCCTGCTCATCTCCCCCCATCACACACACACACACACACACACACACACACACACACCCGCGTGCGTACATTCCAGTGGCTTGATAAATGCAGCCATCTATCCCCTAGGTGGCACTGTGCACATGTGGTGGCAGCAGCCCACTAAAGCTTCCAGAGAACCTTTAGCCAGGTTCTTCAAAGGAACCAGCTAAAAGTGGGGAGCTGTGAAAGGGACTGGCGCTCTGCTCTGCTTCAGGTACTTCTCTCCCTTCCCAGGTGGAGGTGGGGTGAGTCCTATCTGGGTCCCTCCTGGTAGAGGCCCCGGGACTTAGCTGATCCCCAAATCATGATTCCCCAGGGCGTTGCATGTGTCAAATGGAGACAAATAGGAGACTTAGGTCTGGACATAGAACTGATCTAGTTCTACCATGTATAGATTGAGTGATTCCTGCTAAGCCTGCTTTTCACATTTATTTTACAAATTCAGAACTTTCAGGAGGTCTGTTCACATGATATTATTCCAGAAGAAACGGTTTTTATACTGCCAAGTGACTTTCACATGTGTGCATACCCCGTAGCTCCCTGAGTGGACATAGCTTTCAGGGGCAGAGCTGGGGCTGAGCCCAGCAGTCTGACTCATGGATCCCTGCTCTTAACCTCTCTGATTGGCTCCCTCCTGCTGAGGTCTTTGCTGGCCACATTTGAGACTTCCTTCTTCCATTTGGAGTAATTACAGTATGGTTGACTCACAGTCAGGGCTGGAGGGTTCCTCTCCCACCCTTGATTTATGGATGGGACAACTGAGGTGAGAGAGATGATGGGACTTCTTGTCACCACCTTCTGTTATCATGTTAAAATGTGCTCCACTGTGTCTGTCTTGGGCTCACACATATATATGCTCCTATCACAGATCTTTACAGTCTTGTAGGGAACATGGTCTAAGGACAGAAGTCTCAAGGCTGAAGATGCAAATGAGAGCAAGAGGCCTTTAGAAGTTTGCAGAGTCTTTAAAATAGATTGTTCTGGAACAAAGAGTGCAGGCATTGGGTGACAGACTATAAAAATCAATTTTTTTCTCTGTTCACTTTCCCCCAGGGCTCTCTGACCTCTTTTTCAAGACAGGCAACATTAATGCAAAACCGAGCTTGGAATGAAAGGTCTACCGAAGACATTGCTATCTGGCTCACTGTCACTGCTTGCACTCCATACCTTCCTGGGGCTACCCATGTTCACACTGGCCTCTTGGTCTTGATTTCCTCACATTAAGGGCCATTGATCCCATCATTCCATCTCAACCACCCACTCCCATGGATACAGATCTCTGCTATTTTCTGCAGTCACTGAGGGCCCCCAGCCTACCCTCATCTCCTTTCTCCCACCTATGCCCACTTCCCCCACCCCCCGCTGTCACTTTTCTTTCTTACCAGCCAAAACTCTTTTTTTTTAAAAATATATTTTATTGATTTTCTACAGAGAGGAAGGGAGAGAGACAGTCAGAAACATCGATGAGAGAGGGACATCGATCAGCCGCCTCCTGCACGCCCCACAGTGGAGATGTGCCCGCAAGCAAGGTACATGCCCCCCGACTGGAATCGAACTTGGGACCTTTCAGTCCGCAAGCCGACGCTCTATCCACTGAGCCAAACCGGTGTCGGCCAGCCAAAACTCCTGATACAACAACTCAAGTGCTTTCTTTCCAATACTCTTGAGTCCTCTGTACCAGTTTTTCTATCATGCCTTCCCGGGAAAACCACAAACTTTGATCAATCTTACTGCATTCTCTGCATCTGCCCAGCTTCTGAGTACTGATGGTTTCTAGCCCTGCTGGGCTCTCAATCCTTCCTCAAACCCCCCTGCTTGCCCCTACTGAGAAGCTTCTCTCACTTTCTCCTAAGTCTCTCTGAAATCCTTGGGTCTCACCAAAATTCCACTTATATTTTTCCCAGAAGCCTGTTTCCAGAAGAAATGGAAGCCTTTGTTCAGACACTCACACCAAAATCACAAACATCTGCATCCTCATGAAATTTTTCCTCCTTCTGTCTCCATCTGTCCTCTTTTGGCTGGCCTCTTGGTTCTGAACCCCAATCCTTCCCACCTTCTCCAGCAAACATCTTGCTTTTCCTCCAGACTTTTCAATCTCACTCTCTACTACCGCCCCCCTTCATCATTTAAACATATTCACATCTCTCCTTTCTTCAAAAAGTTCCCTCCCTCATCCTGTTAACCTCATCAACTTCCAGCTAACAACCTATCTCATCTTCATTTATTCTCCAGTGCTGTTAAATGGCTTTAAACAGTTCCAATGAACCAGTTTGTGGGAGCTGCTAAACCCCACAGTCCTTCTTCAGCCTTATCTTGTGGGCCCACACTGTAGCACTGAAAATGAAGGACCACAGCTTCCTTCTTCAGACATTTGTTTCCCTTGATCTCAATACACACCACCCTTCTGGCTCTCCTCCTATCTTATGACTACTCTTTCTCAGTCTCCTTGGTCCCTCCCCTCTCTCTCTTCCTGATCCTCCCCAATTTTGTGTTCATCAGGATTCTGCCTCAGTCCTTTTCCCTTCTCCTCCCCAGTCACAGAATAATTTCTTCTACTCCCATGATTTTAATTATCATCCATGTGCTGCTTTCTCAATACCCACTATCCTCTTCTTTCTTCCTCATGGACTCAAAGTTCTAATTTTTTAAAATTGCATTTCCCAGCCTCCCTTAGACCTAAGGCTTACCATCTGACCAGACTTCACAATGGGGCATGAGTAGCCATCTGTGGGGATATCTGGGAAACGTTTGCTTTCCAGTAATAGGTGCTGCTCCTTCATTCTTTTTGCATGTTCTGTCCTGTCTGGAACACAGGTGGGAAGCTGGAGCTGGAGCAGCCATTGGATTACCACAAGCTGACTCTGAGGATGAACGCTTCTCATTGAGGTAACCGGAGCAGACCTACACAATAAACAGGGTCTGCATGACATGGTGGAGCTACCGAGAGCCCTGCTCTGCTTTCCTTTATTTTTTTAAAAAAATCTTTATTGCTGACAGTATTACATAGGTCCTCCTTCCCCCCGCCCCCCCATTAACCTCTTCTAGCTGGCTCCCATTCCCCTGCACCCAGGCCCTCACTATCCCATTTTCCATGTCCATGGGTTATGCATATATGCATACAAGTTCATTGGTTGATCTCTTCCCACTCACCCTCCACTCTGAGGTTCAACAACCTGTTCATGCTTCTATGTTTCAGGGTTTATTATTATTATTTTTTTAATTTGTTTCTATTGATTTTTTTTTTTTAGAGAGAGAGAGAGAGAGAGAGAGAGAGAGAGAGAGAGAGAGAAAAACATCCATTGGTTGTAATCAAACTTGCAACCTGGGTATGTGGTCTGATCAGGAATTGAATCTGTGACCTTTTGGTGCAAAGGACAATGATCAACCAACTGAGCCACATAGGCCAGGGTTCTGGGTCTATTTTTGATAATCAGTTTATTTGGTTCATTAGATTCCACGTATGAGTAAGAGTATGTGACTTATCTTTCTCAGACTGGCTTATTTTGCTTAGCATAATGCTCTCCAGGTCCATCCATGCTGTTGCCAATGCTAAGAGTTCTTTCTTTTCCATTACGGCATAGTATTCCATTGTGTAAATGCACCACACTTTTTTTATCCATTCATTTGCTGATGGGCACTTAGGCTGTTTCCAAACCTTAGCTATTGTAAATTGCACTGCTATGAACATAGGCGTGCATAAATTCTTTCTGATGAACATTTTGGATTTCTTAGGATATGTTCCTAGAAGTGGAATCACTGGGTCAAATAGGAGTCCCATTTTTAAATTTTTGAGGAAACTCCAGACTGTTTTCCAGGCTGCATTAGTCTGCATTCCTACCAGCAGTGTAACTAGAGTTCCCTTTTCTCCACAATCTCACTAACACTTGTTGAGTTGCTGATGATAGCCATTCTGACAGGTGTGAGGTATTATCTCATTGTTGTTTTGGTCTGCATCTTTATGCTTACCTTTAGACTTTTTGTTATGTCAGTTTTTCAATAGCAGCAGAAAACAACAACAAAAACCACTTGGCTAAAGGCAATGTAGTTGGGTTGCTGTTATAGGAGTTAAACACAAATCTCAAATTTATAGCTTTTGCTTAGATATCTCTCCTGAACTCCAAACAGCAAATTGGGCTTCCCTCCTCTGTTCAAGGATGCTTCAAATGGAAGAAGCCCAAGCCGTCACACCTCACCAAATACACACACACACACACACACACACACACACACACACAGTCACTTGGGTTCCTTGTCCCAATGAACAGTATCACTGTCTATGCAGCCAAACTATGTTTGTCTCCTTATTTTTCATCTTCCTATCCAATTAGTCACCTCTCAATTCTACTTCCTAAATGTTTTTTAAATCTGTTCACCTCTTTCCATTTCCTCATCATCAAATTCCTGAATCACAGCAACTTCCTAACTATTCTTTACTCCAATCTTGTTCCCTCCAGTCCACTCTTTCTACTACAGCCTTGGGGATCCTAAAGCACACACGGAACAATTTACTAGTCTGCTTAAAACCTTTAAGTGACTGCTCAGGGCTTAAGGAATACCAGTCACGTATACATTTATTTATGTATAAATAAGTCTCTGTGAGGAATTATGTTGGTCCTACACATCCAACTATTTTCTTTGGCATAGGTGTTACTCTATGTGTCTCAGACCTGGTCCAGCTGTGGAATCCTCTCTCCACCACAGTGATTGGTCCAGAAGTGGGCATATGACCAGAGTTTGACCAATCAGAGTCTGTCCTTGGAAGTTGTTCATACAAACCTAGAGGATAGTTATTCAGTCTCATCTCCTACATGGGGCAAACTTGGAGCGTTAGGAGAGACAGAGGGAGGGGCTCCTGGTCTGGGTAATCTGCATGGTCAGCCCCCAGTTTCCTGAGTCACTCTAGTTCCAAGTTCTTTTGATTCTGTGAGTATCCTTCCAGCTATCTCCCCTCCTTTGGCCTAAGCTAGTTGGAGTGGGATTTTCTTACTTCCCGTCCAAACACTCTGACTGATGGGAAAGATCCTGGGTAGTTTGGCTCTAATAAGGCATCAATCTCAGGTAACAAATAGAGTTCCTTACAGCTTACCTGATGCTTTATAAACATTATTTTATTTGATTCTTAAGTTGAAGTTTGTGAGGTGGGTTTTACTATTATCTTGACTTTATATGTAAGACAACTAGGACTCAAAGATGTAAAGTATTTTGTTTAAGATTAAGAGGCTAAGAATTGCTGAAACCAGTTTGGCTCAGTGGATAAAGCGTTGGCCTGAGGACTGAAAGGTCCCAGGTTCAATTCTGGTCAAGAGCATGTACCTTGGTTGCAGGCACATACTCAGTGGGGAGTGTGCAGGAGGCAGCTGATCAATGTTTTCTCTCATCGATGTTTCTAATTCTCTATTTCTCTCCCTTCCTCTTTGAAAAAAATCAATAAAATATATTAAAAAAAAAAGAGGCTAAGAATTAGGAGAGAGTAAATAGCAAGTCCTTCTAATCTAGCTCCTTCCCCCACCCCCACCCTTGGCCAGAGGGGCTTCAGAGTGAAGCCCAGGCTGAATAAGAGCAGCACTGGGTAAGGGACCAGACCAGGACCAGGGCAGAGGGTAAGGAGCAAGTCAGAGGAAGATAAAGGCCAAGCTCCTCCATTTAAAATTTTATTTATAGTCTGGTCAGCATGGCTCAGTGGTTGAGCATCGACCTATGAACCAGGAGGTCATAGTTCAATTCCAGGTCAGGACACATGCCCAGGTTGTGGGCTCGATCCCCAGTGGTATGTGCAGGAGGTAGCTGATCAATGATTCTCTCTCATCATTGATGTTTTTATTTATCTCTCCCTTCCTCTCTGAAATCAATAAAAGTATATTAAAAATATAAACTTTTACTTATAGCCAACTCCAGGTCCAGGAAAAATCTAAGAAACCCTCCGCTTGTTTCTTTTCCTCCTTCCTGTACTGTTTTTTGTTCCCATAATCCACATCTCAGGATTGCAATCTGCACTACAATTCAGCTACATTCTTGTCAATGAAAATTCTAGGGGCTAGCCTGGAAACTAAGTCACCATTGTAATATAGCCCTTTTAGTTGGGGCTGTCATAGTCCACTCCTCTTCCATTTTTTAATAAAGGAAAATAAAATGGACCTGCTCTGCTTTGAATATCCCTGATGCTCACTGAAGTCTCCCTTCCCCCACCATGCTGCAAAAATGGGTCAGGTAAAGCTTAGTGGGTTGCATATGGCAGCTGGGAATGGTAGGCAGTTGTCATAAGTGACTGTGAAGTGAGCCTGATTGGAAGTGGGGTGGAGGCCATGCTGGCTCACTGGGCATTTCCCTCACCCTCTTCATGCCTGCGGCAGTATGGCCAACGGATCCAGAATGGAGCTATCTCAGGCTGGCAAGATCTCCAACATCACCTACTTCATGACTCACAAGATTGCTTCCTCCTCTCCTTCCTTGTTCTAAGCTGATGGCTCCTTCACATCCAGGAGTCAGTAGAAATCATCAGGTGTGAATGATCATCTTTCCAATCCCAACCTTTAGTGGAGACATTTCTGCCTCCATCCTCCCTTCTTTAATAATGGCGGAGGTACCTTTCCATCACAGGTGTCTTCTCCCTTAGTGCTCACACCGCATCTCCCTTCTCCCTTTTTCAGAATCTTCACTCCTGCCTTCTCTCCTATCCCTCTGCAAACCTGCTCTAATAATCTCCACTTTTAGCAAAACCCTCTGTATTCTAACAAAAATAAGCATCAGAAAACAAAGGATTAAATAAGACATAAATATTTTTTATATACAAAGTCAAGAGATAGGTAGCCCAGAGCAGGTATGCTGGTTCCTTACTGACAAGGAACCAGATATAGACTAACTAGTTCCACGGGCATCCTCAATCATGGCTTCCATTCAAATTCTAATGCAGCCACATGAGCTCCAGCTACATACTTAATATTCCAGTGAGCAGGAAAGAGGTGAAGAAAACACACTACTGCCCTTTCAAGCCAGTTCTCAGAGGTTGCACATGGACACATCCACTTATCTCCTGTTGGCTGGATATGAGCCATATGACCATACCTAGCTGCAAAGGAGTCTGAGAAAGTTGTTTTTTTTCTGGGAAGACATGTGGCCAGCTAGAATTTGAAATTCTATGCTGAAGGAAAAGAGGGAGAATAGCTATTAGGGTCATTTAGCAATTTCTGCCAAACCCTTCTGATTTCATATCCTTTTCTAGACTCCTCTCTGGTCTCTGTTAGACAAATTGTGCCAACACGACAGCTCTGCAAGGTCTGGCTCCCACCCCTCTACTCCAGGGACACTGCTCTTATCATGTTCACTACTTACTTTCACGTAGCAAGTCAATAGCTCCTTCCCTGTCAGTCATCTTACCTGATCTCTAAATAGCATCTAACACAGCTGACTATTGCTTTCTGGAAACACTTTCCTTTCTCAGTTTCTGGGATACAGCATTCTCCTGGTCCTCCTCTTGCCTCCTTAGTCTCCCTTTCTCACTCTTCTTTCCTGCTCTGGCTCCTTTGTCTGACTGCTCTGAGTCCTTCTTGAACCTTCTCCCCTTCTGTATCTACTAGAGGCCCGGTGCACGAAATTTGTGCACTGGGGTGGAGGGGAGGAAGTCCCCCAGGCCAGCTCTTGCCCTTTGGCAGTCTGGGAGCTCGCAGAGGATGTCCAACTAATGGCTTAGGCCCGCTCCCCATGGGAGATGCTTCTGCCGCCACTGCCGCTATGCTCGCCAGCCATAAACCTGGCTCTGGCTGAGTGGTGCTTCCCCCTGTGGGAGCACACTCACCACCAGAGAGGCAGTTCCTGCGTTAAGCATCTGTCCCCTGGTGGTCAGTATGTGTCATAGCAACTGGTCATTCCGCTGTTTGGTCGGCTTGCATATTAACCTTTTATTATAAAAGGTTCTCCTCACCCTAGGTGATCTCAGATCCTATGTCTTTCACTGTTTAAGACGATACATTTCAAAGCATCACCTCTAGCCAGGCATCTCTTCTGAGTTTCCAGTGACTGGACAATCAAATTGGATCTCTGACAGGCACTTCAAACTCAACAGAACTAAAACAGAATTCTTAATGTTTCTCCCTGAGATGTAGTCTCTTTCCTCCAGGCTATCCCATCCAATAAACGAGGCACTGTCCATTCATTTATTACAGCCAGAAATTTGGAAGTTATCTTTGGTTTTCCCATTTTCTCCCCCCACTCCCACATTCATCCCTATCAACGTGTTCTGTCAAGTCTATGTCCAAAATAGCATCTCTCAACTAATCATCATAGTGTGGCCACCACTTCAGTCCAAACCACTATCATCTTTGGCCTGGAAGGCCACAACAGTTTGTCTCCTTTCTTTCATTTTAGCCTGCCACCCACCCAATTTATTCTTCACACAGTGGTAAATGTTAGTCTTCTGTGTAAAAGCCTTCAACGGTTTAATGACAAGTCTCCATTTCTTGACAGTCTTGTATACTCTGGCCCCTGCCTGCCTCCCCACATCATCCTGATTCTCTTTCCTAGGCAGGCAATTTTAGTCACATTGACTTTTCTTCAGCTCCTTAAGACATCCAAAGCTTACCTTTTTCAGGGCCTCAGCACACACAGATCTCCACCTGGAATGTCTCTGCCGGCTTTTTCCAAGGCTCTCCCCTCATTCTTTTGACTTCAAATTCAGCATCACCTCCTCAAAGAAACTTTCCTGGGCAGCTCCATCTAAAGTACTAATAGTTCTTATTCTCTGTCCCAGCCCTTTGCTTTTGCCCCAGCATTTACTTCAATTTGCAATTATTTGTCTTCTCCACTAACAATAAGCTTTATGGAGCAAGAGGCCTCAGCGGTTTTGTTTATTGCTGTATGCCTCATCATCAAAACAGGCTTGGCCCAGATCGGGCACTCAATCTAGCACTCATTATCTGCTGACATGAGTGAGTAGATAGGTTCCCCAAGGAAGTCCCTGAGCTACCTAGGGTGTCACAGACAGGCTGCAGACTCAATAATAATAATAATAATGATAGCAGCATAATATGCTAATTAGACCTTGGGGCTGTGAGGGAAGCTGGTGCCGGCAGTTGGGGGTGGGAAGGAAAGCCTATTCCTGCAGGAATTTCATGCATCAGGCCTCTAGTAATAATAAACACAGACATACAAAACTGGCAATGGATTGAATAGTCTATTTCAAGATATCCTCTCTACACTGACTTAATTAACCTGACGGTTGTTCGCATTAGAATGTGGTGCGACCAGTTTCTTGGTCCAGTTTTAATAGACGAACATTTTCTGTTGCCTAACAGAGCAAACCACCTCTCCCTCCCCCCCCTGAGAGTTTAAGAAGCAGTCGTGATCTTGTGCCTCATTTTACAGGCGGGCTAACGAGCCAGCCAGCAGCGTGAATACTCTGCCTCCCAGACGGTTCCTCCTTTTCCCCGCTCCGGCCTCAGGAATCCTCCCGGCCAGCAGGCCAGCACTGAGGAATGAAGGTGAGGGACAAATCTCAGCAGGCGATCCCAAGAAAGACAGGTATTTTTAGCCCAAGGCCCACAGGCGGAGGGAGTCTTTACTGCCCAGTTCGCAAAGAAATAAAAAGTGTTAATTTACTACCCTTTTCTTGAAGCCTGCCGCCCCAGCCGCGGCCTCCTAGGCCCGGAAGGATGGCCAATACAGCCATCTTTCTAATTCCGCGCCCACCTTTAACCGATCACCCCCGTACTCCTCGACATGTGGCCGCCCTCGGTCCCCACAAATCACGCCTTTCCTAGGCTCGGGTCGGGCCGGATCGGAGCGAGGCCCGAACGGCGACCGCGCAACACACCTCGCCCAAGCGCTGGGCGGGGGGACCCGGTTCCCTGTGCGCAGCGAAACCGCCGGCCCGCCCCCGGCTCGGCCCCACCCGAGCAGCACAAAGGGGCGGGCCGGGCCGGGCCCGCCGCCTCTGCCACCGCGCGGGCGGGGAGGGCCGAGCGGCGGGCGGGGCCGCGGCGGGCGGGGCGCACTGGGCGGCGCCGGGAAGTGGCGCCCCCTCCGCCGCCGCGCCCCCGGCCCCGCCC
>JAAGEH010000021.1:562479-778393 GCA_011751065.1 Lasiurus cinereus
GCGCCCGGGTGAGTAGCGCGCCGAGCCCCGCTGAGGCGTCGGGCCTGCCCCCTCATTGTCTGAGGCCGACCCTCTGGGGACTCGGGCTGCTCCCCAGGTCGGGCTCGTTCCCTGGGGTTCCCGCGTTCCTGCCCGGGCGGCCCTGTGGGCGGCGCTGGCTTTGTTCGCCCACATCGCCCGCGAGGGGCCGGAGGCCTGGCCCGAACCCCGCGGAGACGAACTCGGGCGCCGGGCGGAGGCAGCCACAGGGGGCCCCCGTGGCAGCCGGGGTTCGGTCGCCCTCGCCTTCTCCGCGTCTCTGGACGGGTGCGCGCCGCCGGCGGGTGAGAGCCTGGGAGGAGGGGCCGGCCCGCGCGCTTCGGGCTCCGCCCCGGTCCCCGGCTGCGAGCCCGGGGTGGGCGCCCCTGCGGCCCCTCACGGACCTCGGTCTCGCCGCAGGGCCAGGCGTGGAGGCTGGCGGGGACCTGGCAGGGCCGTCCCCTCTTGCCTCCGCCCCGCTGTGGGTGCCACAAGTCGCCCACCGCGGCGATGCGAGCCACTCTGCCTGGCACGGGCTTGGAGTTTGAGTAGGTGGTGACCCAGCTTCTTCATGTTGGTCGTTTGGGGTTGTGCCTGGGAGCGAAGTCCGATTCCTGACCTAACTGGAGCTTTGGTAGAGTTGGGTCTGTGGCTACTGAGTTGGCTCGGAAGGGTAGGGATGCCATGGTGGCTAGGAAGTGTGTGTGTGTGGGTGTGTGTGTAGGGACTTGGCTCTCGGACCGCTGGGACACGTATCTCCAGGAAGTGAAGTTGGTCTCTGGCCAGAAGCAGTCTATGCAGGGTGTGTGTAGGGGCCTGGCTGGGTGGGGTGACGGGGAGCAGTTGTCTGCCCTGGTGCTGGCCTGGTGGCTGGCTGTCCCCAGGCGCTGCTGGCATCAAGTTGCCCAGTGCCTTGAACGCATTACATTGGAGCCTCTGTAGGTGCCCTCTCTCCTGTGGTCTGCTCGCTAGGGGTCTTCTCCCTTCAGAGATGGGAGCTGCCTTCGGGCTGATAGGAGTGGGTGGAACTGTCTGCCAAATCCTCAAAAGTAGCCTTCCCTCTACCTCCTATCTCTTGACCTCAAAGTAGGGGAATTTAGTGCCTGCTTGGGCCACCTTTCCTCCCTATTTGTGAAGAGACCTGGGGCCTAGGCCATCATAGCACCGCCCAGCATCCCACATCCCCTCTACATTCAGCCAGCCCCTGGGGTGACTTTTCCTTTAGGGATCCTCCGGACCCTGCCACTCTCAGAATGAAGCTCATGTTCTTCCATCATCGATTGATACGCTCTTCTAGCTTCTCTGCCAGCTATCACCAAGTTTTATCCCCAGCTGAGGATCCATAAGGTCTGGAGACAGGCCTTGGAAGCCCAGACTACCAGTGTGGTTTCCCCTCTTACTGCATTGTCCTTTATTGCAGCCCACTTTCAGATCTATTCATCTCCACATCTCTGAACCCCACTGCTTGGGTCATCAGATGTGATCATTGATCTATTTAACAAAGCATGATTGATACTGTGGGGGGGCCAAGGTGCCAGGAGCTGTTGCAAGCACTATTCCAGGCCCACTACTGCCTGTTGCTATAAGCTCTGTGTGGTCTTAGAGCTCAGGCTGGACATGGAGTCCGTGCTCATAGTGTTGATCTGAGCTTGAGTTCAGCTTTGCAGCAGCTTCCAGACCAACAGAAGTTCGGGCCACTGCTGCTCTGGAGGTTATGGCTGCCTCTAGGAAGAAGGATCATGGGAAGGAGGTGGGTGTAGGTGCCTTTCTCTCAGGACAGGTAGGGTGCCTCCCTTCCCATGTTTGGGAGTGGGAGGGCAAAACTCATGCTTTTTGAGGGAGGGGAGGGGACCACTGTGCATGTCTGTGGTGGTGGTGAAGTCCCCACGGAGGCCAGAGAGCAGGGAGTGTGGGGAGCCCTGAGTTCTGGAACATCTCCTAAAGGTCTAACTCTAGTCTACTAGGTCCTGAGATTTGACTTGTTGCTTGTTTAACTTCAGTTGAGATAGAATTCAGTTTGGCAGTGCCTGCAGAGTGCCATTATGCCAGTCCAAGGAAACCTCTGCTGGGTTTGAAATCTTGTGGAGATTATGGACAAGCTTACAGCAATTATGTGGAAAGTTTAGCATTTAGTAATGGTAGGTTTCTTGAGACTTAATACCAAGCACCATCCCAGAAACTTCACTTGTATTAACTCACTTCATCTTTGAAAAGACAAGAGTACGGTAGATAATGTGAATGCCCCATTTTACAGACCAGAGAGGTCACAGAGTAACTTGCTCAAGGTCTCAGTTTGAGCTGAGTTTCCTCATTTCCAATCTAGATAATGCTGTCTTCTCCGAAGTGATTAAAGTTGATTACTATACCGAATAAACCTGGCCCACCTCGGAACTAGTAAGTCTAGTGCAGGTTGCCCTTATATCCCCTGCTTCTGAAAGCATCTCATCTGTCTGGGCACAAAGCAGGTACCACTGAACCCCTGCCGATTGGTGATAGAGTTTTTGTCTCCTTATGCTGGTAGGCTGGGGAAAGGGAAGATGCGTGCTGCACAGAAAATTGGCGAGTGTCTGTGACTGTCTGGATAGGTCAGGGTTTACTGTGGTATCAGTCCCCAAATTTTAGGGGCTTAAAGCAACAGAGGATTATTTTTTGCTCACACCACACCTATTGCATATCTGATTTATGTTGTTCTCACTGTGGGACCCACGTGGATTAATTGAAGCATTCCTATCCATGTGGACAGGATAGAGAGAATGCTGAATCTCATTCAAGCCCTTAAACCTTCCACCTAGAAATGGCATTTCAGTGCCCATGGCTATACTTACTTATAAAATGGGAAGGGCAAGAGGATTGAAACATTTGGTGAGTAGCACGAATGCTGCCATCTACCTACCACGGTGCCCTCCACTAGGACTTCTTCCCAAGGTTCAGGTGTTACATGTTCCTATGTCATCAGGAACATTGATCATGAATTAATCAAGAAGTATTGTTTAGGTCAAAGATGAATTGAAGTGCCACATTTGAACAGCAGAGCTGTGGTGGACAAGAATGTATGTTAGGGTAGTGAGAGATAGTGTGCAGAGGCAGCTTGCTCCTGGGCCCTGGGTAAGTTACTTGAGTTCTTAGGGTCTGTCAAGTTCCTTGGGTCATTCATTTATTCATTCATTTGTGGGCCCAAGGACTAGTGGTGTGTCCATTAAAGTGGTGTGTCCCAGGCCAGGAATTCTTAACAAGCAAGTGCTCAGCTCCAAGCCTGGGGCTGTGAACTGGGATGATGATCCCTGTACCTTGGTGGCCTTTAAAGAGTGAGATTAATGCCCTTGGGAAGGGAAGCAGGCTCCTGTTACCCTCCCTGCCCTGGCACATCAGACCTTGGATTTCCCTGTGCTCTACTTGTATGTGGCAATTAGGGGCCTTGCTAGAAGCAGGAACGTGTAGAGGCACCCCTGTGGCTTTGCCCTTCCACTTCCACTTCTGGGTCTGGGACTGGGCTTGCAAGCCTAGGGGCGCGGAGAGAAGGGGGGGGTAAGGTTACAAAGGATGGAGTCACATGGAGAGCAGGGCTGGTTCTCTGGCTTGTTGAAAGGGGTAGAACCCCTTTGTTAATTGCATTTTTTTCACTTGGATCACCTTTGCAGGATGTTGAAGATCTGGCCTTGCTCTGGTCCTTGCTTTTGTGCTTTGTCACTGCTTGGTGACATCCAGCAGGGCCCGGAAACACTGGTGGGATGTTGAGACAGCAGGTCTCTGCACTGTGGGCTACTCAGTATCCTTATATTTTCTTTTCTCTCAGGGCTCTGTTTTGTCTTCTGGAATAGAGGGAGAGGTGATGGTTGTCTAAACAGTGGTCCCATTCTTGGTTGGTCATCAGAGTCCCCAGGAGACCATGTAGAGCAGTGCTTTGAGAATCTTTGGTCTAGGTGAAAACCAGTGTTGCTGCTTTGCCTTAGCTTCCATAATAGTAGAGTCCTCTCTGACCAAATTGTGTGGGGCATTCTTGTCTCCACATCCATTTCCTCCCTTAACACCATATTTAGTTTGGGGTCCGATGAAGCAAGGGTGGCTGTGCTGGAGCAGCACAGGACCTGCGGTGGAAGTGTTCTGTGCCTCGGCCAATGGCACGTGAAGATGAATAACACTGCTCAGCTGTAGAGTGGATAGTGGGGAGGCAGCTTTTGAGCTGTATCTACTTTCTAGGCGAGTGACTTAGGTAAGTCGTTGATTTTTGTTTATTTTTCCTCCTGGACTTGGTTTTTTCATCTGTAAAGTGTGAAGAATCTGCCCTTTCTGCCTCTGTTGGGGTCATTGTGAAGCAGAGGCACGCCCTTCAGGTTTGAGAAAAAGAAGCTGGAACCCTGGGTTAGGCCTGGCACTGGGACTGCCACTGCCCCACTGATGACTCTCAGCAGTGTGTTCACCAGCAGCTGCTCTGGGAACCCCACTTCCTCTACTCTTGGGCTGGGTGGGCTTGTGGGGCTGGGCCAGGCTGGGCAGTGCTGTGGTCTTCCTCTTAGAGGCAGCAGGCCTGGTAACCTGAGCTTCAGCGGGCCCGGGCAGGCTGGAGTTAAAACTTCACTTCTTGAGGACTGTTCTGCCTCCCCGAGCAGCTGGGGAGAGCCCTGGCGTCCATTAGCCGCTTAGCTGAAGGGACCGACTCCTCCCTCTGTGCCTCTGTCAGCCTGGGCTGAGTGGTTGAGAGCCATTGGCTCTAAAGTGGCCCCTGGGATCCTGGGTGAGAGGTGAGTTCCTGGTATCACCTCAGACTCAGTGTCCCTGGAGTTTGGGAGAGCTGAGGCTGGGCTTTCCTGTTTCAGTAAGGCTGGGAGAGGCAGGCCAGGACAAGGAGCCGGGCAGGAGTGAATCAGAGGAGAGATTTGATGAACCTCCTCTGGGTTTTCCCTGTGTGCCAGCTAATGGAGCCTGTGTTGATCTACTCTGCAGAGCCCAGAAAGCTTTGAGGAATTCCTAGTCCTAACATCTTCACGGCAGCTGGAATTAAACGAGTGTCCCCTTAATCTCTTTTATCTATACTAGTAGCCTGGGGTTTGAGTGGTGAGCCAGGGAGGGCAGAGGGCAGCAGCATATCCAGGACACAGACCCAAGGTGTGGGGTGAGGGGCCTGCACTTACAGCATTAAGTGCAGGCCACCTCAGGACACCTAGGATTACTGGAAAGCGGCAAGTGGAAATAAGCAAGTGAAAACCTTATCTTCAGATTTGGACCTCCCTGGGAGAACCCGTGAGCCCACACATCTACTACAGCAGAGCTGCCGTGATATGACTTTCCTCAGCAGGAGTGTTTTTTGTTTTTTAAATATATTTTTCTTGATTTCAGAGAGGAAGAGAGAGAGAGAAACATCAATGATGAGAGAGAATCATTGATCAGCTGCCTCCTGCATGCCCCCCACTAGGGATTGAGCCTGAGACCAGAGCACGAGCCCTTGATTGGCAAGCTGGAGTTCTATCCACCGAGCCAAACCAGCTAGGACAGCAGGAGTATTTTGATCCCCACCTTGTTCCTTCTGTGCCTCCCCACCGCTGCCACCAGCTGTGCCAGGGAGAGGCTCTGGTTGCCCACAGAATGACCATGGCTGGGAAGAGACCCTTTTTCTTCTCCAGTGACCTTCCTAGTGTCTGGCTAGCTTGTGGATTGTCTGTCTGGTTTCAGCCCCTCACTTCTTGACCAGGTAAACAGGGTTTGTCCCTAAGGCTTGGTGGGGAGGGCAGCCCCAGCTGCGGTGGTTCTTACATTCTGGGTGAGGGGTCCAGGAAGACTTGGAGCTCATGTGATTAAGAAAACAATTATTATGACACTTGGTAAAACAATAAGGCAGACTTTATTAAAGACTATTGTTTAAGGACTATAGGTTTAAGGGCTATTATGGGGTTTTGTAGTGGAGAGATTGGCTCAACCTCAAGTTTATCAAGCAAAAGTGGGAATTTATAGCCAAGGAGCAGAGTGGGTTGTGATCAATGGATTGAGATTTCTGAGAGGGTAATTCTCTGCTAACTGACCCAACAGGATTCTTGCATATTCAACCTAATAGGCAGGCTAGGGTGGTCAGGGATTACCTGGGGTATATGCCGAGAGGAAGAGGAGAAATTTGGTCAAAACGGAGGGGTGGAGGAGAGATCTGGGCTAAACTGACTTAGCAAGAACAAAGGGCTCAGAGCAGAGGGCTCAGAGGCGCCCGCCTAAACTTTGGTCAGAAGAGACTCAAAATGTGGAGGCTAGGTGTGCTGGCCTTCAGTGTTGCTCAGGCCTCGGTCCCTGGCCTAGCCCATCACCATCACACTTGTCCCTCAGGAGTGATGTCCCTCTTTGTGGGCATCACCCCCTGTTTCTGGAAACCTTTGTCCTTTTCCACATCTGCTGGCTCCTTGTCTCTTGCTCCCTCACTCTGCTGGCAACTGCCCATCTGCACCCAGGAATCCGTGTGGGTCTGGGTCCTCGGTTCCCTGGGGCCCACCAGTGCTGGCTCCTGCTGCCAGATCTGTTAGATGCCAGACCACAGTCACTTGACTCTGGACAACCCTCCCTGCTTGACCCTCCTTCCTTGGCCTCTGTACCTTGTGTTTCCTGCTCTCCCTATTCTGGACAAACCTGTCTGACAACTTTATGGATCTCTCTCTCTCTCTCTCTCTCTCTCCCCTCCCCCCCCACCCCACCCCCAGGGACTCATTGTCTCATTTGCTGAGCGAGGCCCAGGGAGATATCCCTCTGCCTGGACTGTGCACTGCAGGGGCCTTCTGGCCGGATACCCCTCTTCCTTCCCCTGACTGAGGCCTTGTGATCCCTGCACCAGCCAACCTCATCCCCTGCCCCCCAACGCTTGAGGCTCCTCCTAGCTCTCTGCCCCTCCTCTACTTGGCCAGACCTGCACAATTGACCCTGTTTGGTGTGTCTTCTGCTCCTGTCTCAACAGTCAGCTTTTTAGGAACCTGTTGTGAGAGAAAAGGGTGTGTGAAGAAAGCCTGTTGGCTGTGGGTGGGGGCCTTCCTGATTTTCCGAAGGTTCCATTGGCTTCAGCTCCTGCCGGGAAAAGTGGTGGTAACAGAAGCTGGCTCAGTGCAGCTGTCCTGCCTGCCAGTCATTTTCTGCTGTCCTAGCTGCTTCCTGTGAAATACTAGTAATGCTATAAACTCAGATAAGTTTTTGAAGGTACATGGCAATAAAAGAGTTGGTGTTAGTGGTAGGGCATTCATTCCCAAGGGAGCAAGGGGGAGGGAGGTAGCATGTTCCCAGGTACAGGGCTGGGGTGGGCAGGCCTGCAGCTCTCTGTGGGAAGATGGGTGCCACCCGAAGTGTTGCAGGATTTAGTTTGTTGAGGATCAGCACCTACCTGGGTGTGGAGCCTTGCCCACTCATGTGGAAGATGGTTGAAGAGGCTGGTCTCGATTTGATGGAGGTTGTACGATTCTGTGCTCCAGCTGCTGAGGGCTTTGCACTGCAGTGGTCTGGTTTGTGATGGGGGCGGAACTCATACCCAGCAGCTGAGGTCTGAGGGCTCCAAGTACCAGTGTGATTCTACTTGTGAAATCTGATATGTGCTTCTTAATTTGGGGGTTACTTATTGAACATTGAGCAATCATCAGAAAGCATCTTACGAGATATGTGAGCCAAACACACACCTTTATTTCTTTCTAGTCTCTGTCTGTAGCCTGGGCAGCCATGAGCCTGAAGTTAGAGATCTTACTTAGTGCCCACTATGGTGGAGAGGGAATGGATAGAGGAGTTATGCTAGGTAGAAAGAGCTTCACTCTCACTCCCTACCCCCCCAAATGGTCTCACCCTAGTGGCCAGGCCGGGCCTGGTTCTGGCAGGCATTGTCAGCCCAGAGAAGGCGATGGGAGACTGGGATGATTATTGTATTGTTCCTTAGAGGGAAAATCACTTGGAGGAAGTACATCAGTGCTTCTAGTGCAGCGTATTTATTGATGGGCCAGTTAAAGGAAGCTTTCAACAACATACATGCATAGGGAATAAATACAAAAATCCATCTCACGACTGCATTCTGCAGCTTCCATTTCCTGAAGGTACATGGATTTCATTGGTTAAGGGATTGGGATTTTGAGCTGGGATTTTGGAGAAACTGTTTTTAGCCTGCACTTGGAGTTGGGCCAGGCCTAGAAATCTGTTGAAATAGCTGTCTTTAGCTGCTAAAATTGGGCTGGGCTCAGAACCTTAGGACCTTGAGCCTCCTGCTCACTGGGAGAGCCCCAAGGAGGGTTCTTGCAGAGGCCTGGGTTGCAAATCCTCCTCACCCTTTGCCCGAACCTGGGAGTCTTACACTCTCCCCACGGATCAGGCACATATGGTTCTCCGCGTGGAACGACTTCAGGTTTCCCTTCTGCCTTTGTCAAATCTGTTCTCGGTCTTCCTAGGAAAACTTCTATTTGGGGACTTGGGGAGGAGTTGTGGGTAGGGAGCTAGTTCGCTCTCTTGAGCTGGTAAGTCTATTCTGACTATTCTGGAGGCTGGTTCTCTCTTTCCCTCTGCACCCCTGCCCCCCCTTCCCCCGTTCCCTGTTCTAGAGAGACACTAGACACTGCCTGCAGAGAGCTCCAGGTGAAAGTTTTGGTGTCTCCAGCCATAAACTTAGGGATTTTAAGTGTCAATTTAGGTTAACAGTTTTATTTAAAAAATGTATACATGGTGCAAAACATACAGATATACAGTGAAATGCGTATTTCGTCCCCAACCCCTTCAGTTCTGCTCCCTGGGGGCTCCGTCACCAGATGCTGGGTGCCTAGTCATGCGTCTCTGTACGTGGCTCTGGTTTTTTCCTTTGTGGGTTTGCTAACAACGCTGTTCTGCACTTACTGGTTTTCACTCTAAAGTTTACCTTGGGGTTGCCCCATTTCAGCGCACACAGTTTAGGAAGGCCATTCCTTTGAAGAGCAGCATGTTACTCCTCTGTGGTAAACTGCGATTCACTTTAGTCCCCTACTGATGGACTTGGAAGTTGCTTCCAGTATTTTATTTCTGGGGTGGAGCTGCAGGAAGTGTTCCTAGCTCTGGTATGGAGATGGCTAGCTGAGGGTTTCAGGCATTGAGTGCTTAAGGGGAAAAGAAACACTGTTTTGAGTCCAAAAGGGGGAACAATAGATCCCGAGTTTTTCCTTTGGCGGAGTTGGAGCCTAGAGCTGGAGGGACCACAGTGGGTGCTAGGGTGCTGGTTCCCACCACAGCCTGTCTGTTTCAGCTCAGGTCAGCCAGTCTCCACAGCACCTGTTGTTTGCAGCCTGTGGCTGTGCCCTGTGGGCCATGTGGCCTGTGCATGCAAAATTGTGATATAAGAGGGTAAAGAGGCAGCCAGAGCCAGAGAGGGATGGGGATGGGAACGTGCGTCTCATTATGTGGATTTGAGCAGCTGCAGGAGTTCGCTGGACTTGGGCAGGACTTCACTGGACTTGGGCAGGACTTGATTGGGGAGTCCTGGCTGAGAAACAAGCTGGAGCTAGGAATCAGCTTTTAGAAGAGCAGTTTCAGGGGTTGGTGTGAGGGTCAGGCCTCCCATCCTGGCCTCACTGGACCTTCCAGTGCTCTGGGATTCTCCATCTTCTGTCTCTGCCCTGTGACTTCAAGCTGCTTTCCGTCTGATTGCCAGTCTGTGACTTTAAAAGCCTAGGTAGAAGGCATGTGGTGTAATAGTAGATGGATTTTTTGTTTTGAGCAGGCAGCTTTCTTTCAGGGCAGAAGCCAGGGGTGAGGGCAGATGAGTTTATCTTCCTGGGATGGGTTGGGCGAGGGAGGGAGGGAGGCCTGGGAGGAGGGAAGCAGGCAGGCCTGGGAGGGAGGGCAAATGTTGGAGCCATCTGCTGGGATCCCAGGAGCTCTATGGCTGTTTCCACATCCTTGTGACCCCAGTGTGCCTCTGAGATGACCATAATCTCTCCCTGTGTGCCCCACATCTGACAGGGCAAGGCAAGAACCAGGGAGATTTTAGGGCTGGCTCGCAGATACCCCCTACAGAAAGGTGGCTGACATGACCCTGACCTGCTGGGTCTGAGGCCTGAGCCCTGGTCTGTCCCTCCCACCATTGCTGTCACATGCTGCCCTGTGAGAAGCCTGGAGCTTCCCATGCCCACAGCTCCGTTGTGTGGGCTTGGGGCCTTGGCAGCACAGAGGTTTCTATTGTGGTGGGGTGGCAGCTAGGACTGACCTGAGGAGGTGGGGCCTGGGGACAGACAGTGGAGCTATTCATGGGCTCTGCCCTGGTTTCCTGCTGCCTCCCATTGTGGGTCTTTGGGGGAGGGGAGGAGAGAAGGGGGAGGGGTAGTGTTGCTATTGTTGCTGGCAGTAGGAGCCTATTAAGCTTAATCCAAGTCCTTTGGTGGAGGGATCTTAGCCACTCCAGGGCCCCTCATGTGTTCTCTTATGCTGGGTGAGCTGCCCTGCTCGGGCCCTGCCCTCTCCCACTGTCTCCTGCACCCCTGGATGTTGGGAGGGGCCCTGTTCTTTGCCGGTACCTCAGTTAAGATCTCTCTTTTGCTTCCACTCTCCCCACCCCCATCTTGGGTCTTCATGCTGTGCTTGGAACCCCCCTGATTGGGTAAGAGTTCTGAGCAGCTGGACTAGGAGCAGGAGTGCCCTGTCTCTGTCTTGTCAGCCACCTGCCCGCTGCCTCTGGGAGTGGGTTCTGCCTGAGCAATCCCAGCCCAGCTGTGCCCTTGGGTGGGGGCCAGGCGCGTGCCTGGGTTGTTGTAAGTCTTGCAGGCCCCCACTTTTCTTTGTACCTCAGTGTTCAGCTCAGTGTCCCCTGTTTCTCTCGAGCACTCAGCTGCAGAAAAGCCTGCTTGCTGGCAGGCGGGCTGTCACCTCCCCCACTGCCTGAGCCACAGCCATATTCCTTTGTTCTGCCCTCTCTGGGCTCTTGAATTGCAGGCAGCAGGCAGCAGGCAGCAGGCAGCAGTCTCTTAGCACCGTGGAAGCCCTTAAGACTTAAGACATGAGTCTTCCCACTGAGTCACTGGCATGCAGTTCTCTGGTTCCACCCTCAGTTCTCCCAACTGTAACCCCATCTCCCCAGTGGTGTGAGTGTTGGATCAGAATGATGGTGCATGCACAGTAGGGCACAGAGAGGTCTCACCTGTCTGGGGTCACTGAAGGTATGTGAGAGAGGGAGAGAGAATTTGAGGGGGGGAGGGTGAGATCTGGGGAGAGAGGGGCTGCACTGGCCACCTGGTCTTTGGCAGAAAAAGCCACTTCTAGACACAGAGATTGCTCTTTTTTTTTTTTTACTTCCGGGTCCTTCTACCTGATATCTGTGCAGAAAGAGTTCTTAGCATTTAGAGCAGCGGTTCTCAACCTGGGGGTCGAACGACCCACAGGGGTCGCCTAAGACCATCGGAAAACACATATTTCCCATGGTCTTAGGAACCAACATACCGCTCCTCAGTGTAGCAATGTAGTTTACTGTTGTCATATGAAGACTGTTGCCCATGCTACACCACGATTCAAGACAAAATTTCATTTATTTGTAATTAGAAATAAATATTTCACAATATATAATTACATATTGTTTTTGTGATTAAGCACTATGCTTTAATTATGTTCAATTTGTAACAACGAAAATACATCCTGCATATCAGATATTTACATTACAGTTCATAACAGTAGCAAAAATACAGTTATGAAGTAGCAACGAAAATAATTTTATGGTTGGGTGTCACCACAACATGAGGAACTGTATTAAAGGGTCGCGGCATTAGGAAGGTTGAGAACCACTGATTTAGAGGCAGGGATGGATGAGGAAACTATTTCTTTTGATTTTAGCCTCTGTGGTTGTGGGAACTTTTTTCTCCAGCTGAGAGGAACCAGACCCCGTCCCGTTGCATCTGTCTGAATGTCTCTCTTCTCCCCTAGTTTTTGGTGGGCATAATGAGCCTCCTCCTGGGCGCCTAGTTTCACCCCAATGTGAAGTAGAAGGTGTAGCTGACGACTACTCTCTGGAGGTGCCCACCCCACCCCATCTTCTGCTTTTTATGTTGTAGCCAGCCTGCCTTGGACAGAGTTGTTTTTTTTTTTTTTTTAAATAATATATTTTATTTTACAGAGAGGAAGAGAGAGGGAGAGAAAGTTAGAAACATCAATGAGAGAGAAACATCAATCAGCTGCCTCCTGCACACCCTCTACTGGGGATGTGCCCACCACTACCAAGGTACATGCCCTTGACCAGAATAGAACCTGGGACCCTTGAGTCCGCAGGCCGATGCTCTATCCACTGAGCCAAACTGGTTAGGGCCAGAGAGTTGTTTTCATTTCACCCTTTCAGAACCCATTCATCTTGAGGTCAGCCTGGCTGTCTTATTGGACTCATCAGCCAAGTCTCACAAATGAGGATGACCCTTCGAGTTGCCCTTATTTCAGCAAAGCTTTCACAGGACTCAGCATGGAAACACAGATGCTGTCTTTAGGGTAGTTGGCCCCAGAAGAGCGAGGTTGGGAAATGTCATGACTGAGGCAGCGTGGTGCCCTGGAAAAGCACATGGAAGTGGAAGGCTGGGTTTGAGGCCCGTTGTGCCCCTGGACTCTGAGCGACCTTAGCAGTTCATTTCCGTGGGCGTGGATCTAGGAAATGGAAGGGCTGCTTAGAGGAACTTTGGAAACTTTCTAGCTGTGTGACTCTCAGTTCTATGAATCTAGCTCCAAATTGGCTTGTCATTTTCCTCAAACCCACTTCTCAGCTCAAAGTATCTTTTGTAAGAAGTGTCTTAGGGACCTCTCCTCGGGGCATTTCTTCCTCTGGCTCTGGAGCTGTTGGTGGTGTCAGAGATCACCCGTGCAGATGTGTGTGGTTCCCACGTGGAAACCTACCCACTCTGACCCCAGCACTGGCAGTTCTCAGGGGCCGGAGTGGCACCTGCAGCCCCCTGATAAATCGTCCTGCCTCAGACCTTGGCATTGACTCTTCTTGGAAATGCCACATTCCCTTTCTGGTAAAACTGAACCTGGGGGAAGGAAGTAAAGCTCTTTATTTGACCTCCTGCCAAAGCGAAGGCAGGATGTTAAATGTAAAAACAACTACAGTAAGATAGAGATACCCTCTGCAATAAACATCCCCTTTCCTCCTCCTGGGGCCTGGGTTTAAATTGTGTCTGTTTTGTTAGATTTCAGGAGGCAAAACCATCCTGTCGCTGGTGCCCCATCGAGTGAGTGCCTTTCCTCACCCAGCCTCCATCCGGGGCCTCCTGTGTTGGGTCGAGGCTTTCCTCCCTTTGTCTGCTGGGCCAGGATTAGCTCTGTGTTCACGGCTCTGGGCTGTATGCTTCTGCCATGTGTCACAGGAGGCCTGTGGTCTGGGAAGACGCCCCAGGGAATCCAGCCGTGTGTATCATTTGGTTAGAGCAGCTTCCACAGCTGTGAAATGGGAATAAGAAGAACCTGTGCGAATCCAGTGGGGTGTACTGAAGGAATGACAGAACTCCAGAATTAAAGCATTCATTCCTCTGGGAAAGGCAAATACATCCCTGTAAATGAACGCCCCATAAAGATGGGTGGGCTTTCCGCCCATGACTTCTTCCTGGTGGTTTTCCTTCCTCTGTGCTGCTGCTTTGCTCTTAGGTATTTCACATCGTCCTTGTTCAAAGCGTGGCCCATAGGCCTGTTGTGGGCAGCATTGCATCACCGTGGCGCTTGTCGAGATGTGGGACCCGGGGGCGGCGGGGTCTCACCCCACACCTGCTGCAGCAGAGCACAGTTAACAAGATTTCCCGGTGATTTGCATGCACTTTCAGATTTGAGAAGCCCTGGCTCATACGCCTTTGTCCAGCGCTGCCCTGTTGCTCTTCAGTCTGTGTTGTGGTTTTGCAGTCTTCACTCTCTTGTTTTCAGAGTTGTCGACTTAGGTGTCTGACAACTCTGACCTCAGGGCCCCTACCCTCCTAGGTGGGCAGTTTACACACCTGGGCACTGGGGTGTCTCACGTGGGTTGTGGACCGAGAAAGTGGCCTTGGCTGGCAGCTGTGGGCACCTCCCCGGGGCTGTTGGCAAGGTCATCTTTGGAGCACAGAGCTGAGGGGTAATGGGAGCCCTCCTTTGGGAAAGGGCACTGCAGAGCCGCCCAGGCCACCTGGTGCCACTTGCCCGCCCACTGGTCCCAGCTGGATGACAGCCTCAGAATCAGGTGGAATTGTTGCTTGCTTTTTGTCAAAACAAAGCATTCTATAAAGAAGTTTTGGGGTATGTTGAAGTTCAAGGAACTGGTCCAGCAGGGGGACTGTACTCTTAGTTTTGCAGTATTTTGTTGTGGAGGAAGGTTTGAGATACTGCCTCCCTGGTTTCCCAAGGGTTGCCTGCCCACCACTACTCTCTGGGGGATCTGGGGGCTGGTGGGAAGAGAGGGAGCCTCCAGGCCTAGGGGCCGGAGTGCTGGCGGCTAGAGGAGTCCCTGCTCAGCTGCTGTGGCCCCTTCGGACTGGGAACACTGTTTTAGGGACTGAATTGCTCATCTTGAGCTGACTCTCCTCCTTCCAGATTCTGCTCAAGCTTTATCAGCTGTTTCCCACCATTGATTTGCATTAAAAACAAAAACAAAACAACAACAAAACTCTTTATCTGTCCACCCTCATTTCTTTTCTCTTGACATTTTCTGCGCACTTCGTTTTATTTATGTATTTTTCTCCAGCAGGCTTCACTTTTCATAGCTTGTTTGGGAAATTTGTTTGTTTTGTTAGCTCTGTGAACCTTTCCCCCAGCTGTTTGCATTGCTCAGAGGAGGCCAGGAAACAGGCTCTGCCTGTGCTGGGGAGCCAGCCCCCTGTCCTAGGCTGGATTTGGGGTGCTCCCAGTGCTGACCTGTTTGCCTTAAAAACAGTATATTGTAAGAGACTGCAATTTTTGGATACAAAGACTTTTAACATCTTAGAGCCACAATCTTTATGCCTTTCAGGCATGGGAAAATGGAAGAAAAGGAGTAAATGTATAGAATTCTAAATTCTCTTCTGTAGTTTCTTTGTGTTAGGGGAGAGGAGGGTGGGGGTAAGGCAACTCCTACAGAGAGACCATTTCAAATCCGCAGTAGACATGCAGGCCAGATCTTGCACCTACTGGAGCCACTCCCTCACTGGCTGCCAAAGATCCAGTTATTGGAGACTCATTTCTCCCCAAGAATGGCCCACTCACCACTCAGAATGGAATGTCTGTGGTGTTCCGGAGTGGCTCCCACCCCAATTGTGTCAGCCCTCAAAGGGTGGCCACAGTGCTTGTATCTTGGTACCGCCTACAGAGCTGGGGACACACTGGGCTCTGTTGGTAACCCGATCAGACAGTATTGTTGGCTGCTGTCAGGAGAGGTTGCAGTGTGGTGTCTCCATCTCAGGGCTCAGTCGCTCCTCCCAAGATGGTGTGTCTACAATGTGGAGTGCTCATCTAGTTCATGTTCAAGCCATCTGCTCCGTGCAGCATTTCCTTCCGGTGCCTGGGCCTCCTCTCCAGCACCCACTTGACCCCCCAGTTAGTAGAGAGCATTGTGTCCTGAGTCAGGCATGGGTCTTACGCCACCTCTTCCTGATCTCCACAGCCTTGTGCTGGGTGCCTTGCACGCTGGTGCTTGAACATGTAGGAACAAGTCCTGAGGTGTTGTCTCCCACAGCACAAGCCTTTATGCCTGAGAGCCGAGCAGAGTGAGTGTGTGCTGATGGACCGCTGTGCAGGGAGGGGGTCTTCAGTCTTGCCAGTCTTGGGAGCCCTTGGCCCTCGGGTCTGGAGTTGAGAATTTTAAAGTGGACAGAAGGCCCAGTCTGGTCCTCCTGAGCTTTGGAGGTCATGGCACGTTGGCGTCCTGGGTTCTTGCCCATCTTGTCTGGGATGTCCCTGCAAACTGGGCCCAGATTCTCTACATCTTGTGTGCAACTGGCTTCTGGGTGTAGGCATTTCATATGCATGTAGGTTTTCAGAAACAGCCTTGCTGTGACGATCAGGGTACGGGGCGCCATGGCAGCCTGGGCTCTCCATCCTCTCATGAGCTGGCAGCTTCATCTTCCACAGCAGAGTGAAAGCAGCTGCGAAGCCAGGAAGGTGCCAGGCTTCCTTTCACCCAGCTTCCTAAGAAGTTGGAGGCAGCTCACCAGGGTGATGAGGCCTTGCCTCACCTGGTTGAGCTGGTACTGCCCTGATGCTGCTGGTGCCCTTTATGAGCTGTTCGATGAATCATTCTCAAGATCTGTGTTTGGGCCGTGGTCTTGTTTGTTGCTCATATGTTTTATCCCATCTCCACTTTAAGTATATCTTTATTGATTTCAGAGAGGAAGGGAGATAGAAACATCACTGATGAGAGAGAATCATTGATTGGCTGCCTCCTGCATACTCCACACTAGGGATCGAGTCCACAACCCCGGCATGTGCCCTGACTGGGAATTGAACCTTAATCTTCTGATTCATGGGTTGATGTACACTCAGCCACTGAGCCATGTCAGCCAGGCCCCACCCCTTTTTTAAAGGAAAATGACCACAGATTACATTTAGATTTGAGGCCAGTTATTTTGTAGAATCTCCCTTAATTTGGGTTCCTTTGATCTTTCCTCATCATGCAGGTTACGCATTTTTGTCAGATGTGCCACAGAAGCGGTGTCCTCAGTTCATCCCCTCGGGCGGGACTGGTGTTGGCTTAGCTCATTACAGGTGATGACATCAGTGATCATTTGGTTAAGGTGATATCTGCTGGTTTCTCCACTGCTGAGTTACTGTTGTTCTCCTTGTAATTAGTAAGTGTCCTATAAGAGTTGGAGACTATACCAACATGTTGTTTCCTGTCAGATTTTCATCAACTAGTTTTAGAATCTGTTATGGTCTGAATGTTCGTGTGCTCTCCCCCCCTTCACATAGTATTGACATCCTAATGAGCGATTTGATGGTACCAGGAGCTGAGCTTTTGGGAGGTACTTAGGTCAGGACAGTTGAGCCTTTATAAATGGGATCAGGGCCCCAGAGCTCCCCTGTCCGATCCACCAGGTGAGGCGGACACAGTGAACCAGGAAGAGGGCCTCACCTGGCATGCTGCTGCCTTGCTTTTGGACTTCCCAGCCTCCAGAACTGTGAGAACTAAATTTCTGTTCCTGTGTTATTTTGTTAGAATAAACTAAGACAGAACCCACTGATGATTCTTAACCGAATTAGTTATTTCTGTTCTGGTTGCTGATGGTGATGATTTAATTTGATTAATTCCTTCTACACTTATTATTTGGCCTTCTGCTGTAAAGAACTTTCCTATCTCCCCTCTTGTTTATTAACCCAGCTATTTGCATATTAGAATGGACTCATTGATTATTTTATTTATTTATTTGTTTGTTTTTAATCCTCACCCAAGGGTATTTTTCCGTTGATTTTTAGAGAGAATGGAAATGAGAGGGAAAGAGAGAGAAACATTGATGTGAGAGAAACACAAGTTGCCTCCTGCATTTGCCCTGACCAGGACCCGGGCCAGGGAGGAGCCTGCAACCGAGGTACATTCCCTTGACCAGGATCAAACCTGAGACCCTTTAGTCCAAGGTCTGATGCTAGATCCACTGAGCCAAAGCGGCTAGGGCTATTATTTATTTTAAAGGTCAGATTGTTCCAGGTATGGCCAGTGGTGGTCCCTTCAAACTGGTTGCTGTGAGGGACCCCTCTTAAGGAGTTTCCAGGTCTGTTAGCCCTATTGAGGTCTCCACATGCAGTCTGGGAAAGGCTACAAGAGATTCTGATGTGCTGTGGAACTTGGACCAGCTAGGCCCATCTTTTTCAAATGTGCACCTCACAGATCCTCCCTCTCCCCACAGCCACCTGAAATGACAAGTGACCTGCTCTGTGTGCTTCCATGCTGGGTTTTTGGGTCAGAGTTGTTTTTGGACAAAGGCTCCTGTAGCTTAAAAAAGTAATAAAAATAGTAAGTTTGAAAATCACTGGATTAAGTGACCTCCATTCTTCCAGGCTCAGCATTTCTCCTGCTGAGCCATTGCCTCCCTCCTTCCCTCCTCTGACCCACATCCCTCCCTCCCTCTGCTTCTTTCCGATTACAGTACTGAGGTAACAGAGGTCTCCTCACCAGACTCACGAGGAGGCCCCTCAGTACTCCTTTTAACTCAGCAGGTTTGGGGCTGTGGGTTTTGCTGGTGGAAACTCATGAGGCTGTGTTGGCTGCATTCAATTTCCTACAGGAAGCCAGGCACTTAGAACCCCAGTGCTGTCGGAGAGTCTGGTGGGGCTCAGACCTGGTGGCCTGGGTTTCCTCCACCTCCACATGGAGTCATCCCTGGCCGGCAGTCAAGGGCCAGAGCATCTCAGAACTCTGGGAACCTCCCTCTCCCTATACCTGTGTGGCTCACCCTGACCCCTGTGCAGCTCTGTAGTGTCTTCTTGTGAAGAGTCAGACTTCCTGATCCCTGTGGGTGGTTACTGCCACCCTGTTCAGTTTTGTGTTTCTGATAGACCCTGGGCATAGGCAGTTAGGACCTAAGTGGTCTGGGTTAGAGTAGGACACAGATACTTCTGACTCCGAGGTGAGTCAGAGAGTGAGGGTGAGTCTGAGAATGAAGATGAGTGATTCAGTGGGGAGCTCCTGGACCTGAACCTCCTCCTCTCAGAGGATGCTGGTGCTTTGGGGCTGAGGCAGTGCATCTGTCCTCGGCGTGAGATTATTATGGACAATGAGGCAGCCTGTTCTCACCTACCTTTGTGACCACATACGTCTCTTTCCCTGGGGAGTGGAATCCATTCCCCTTGCATAGTCACCTGTCCCCCTCTTAGATTTCCTGGGGCCTGGGAATGGTCCCCAGCACGGTGGACTCTGAGGACTCCCTTCCTGGATGGTAGAAATGTCTAGGGCCTAAGTTGTGCTACTTGGAGGTGCAGCAGGATGCCCAGCTCCCTAGGGAATATGACTGCCCTTCCCTGGGAGAGGCCAGTAACCAGCTCAGGTGTCAAGACTGAAGCTCTCAAAGACCTGGTGGAAAAGTTGAATCTTGCTGAATGACTGACTCTGGACAATGAGGGGCAGAGGATAAATTGGGCTGTAGCTTGGGACATGGGTGATGGGGTTGTCCAAGTATAGTACTATTCAACTGAGTTCTCCGCTTAGGGTCTCACATGGCCCATGTTAAGGTATTTGCAGGCCGAGTTTCTTTTGGAAGCTCACTCAGGTTGTTGCCAGAATCCAATTCATTGCTGTTGTAGGACTGAGGTGCTGTTTCCTTGCTGTCAGTCAGACTACCCTTCACTCCTGAAGCCTCTGTCTCTGACCCTGCAGCAACGCATTACATACTTCTCATGTTTGCAGTCTCTCGACTGTTGCCCTCCACCAGGAGAAGGCTCTGATTTTAAAGGCTCACACAATTACATTGCAACAACTCAGATAATTTTCCTACTTTTAAGATTAATTGATTAGTCACATTAATTTGTCTGCAGGTTTTTTGCCCTTTTATAGATTATAAAATAAACTTCTTGTATAACTATTTTTATTTTATTTTATTTTATTTTTTACTTTGCTCAATAAGAATCTGGCAACTAAAAAATTTTTTGAAGATTTCTAGAGATCTGGGTAAAAATGATGGGTTGAATGGATGCCCCTAATTTTGCTTTATCCTTAAACCCCACAAAAGTGGAGATTAAGGTTTTTTGTTTTTTTTAAAAAGGAATCAATCTACTAAGACAGAGAGAAAGGGGAAGGAGACAACAGTAAGAAAACAAGGCAGAGAGAAGGGGGAAGGAGACAACAGCAAGCCAGGAATAGATGGATGAATGACCCAATTTAAAATGTAGGTGTTGGAGTTACCATTTTATTCTTTTACTAGAGGCCTGGTGCATGAAATCTGTGCAACGGGGGGCAGGGGTGGGGGAGGGTGTGGTTTATACCGGACTGTGCCTTCTTGCAGTCCAGGAGCCCTCGGAGGATGTCCACCACAGCTGCTCTCACCAGCCATGAGGCTGGCTTCTGGCTGAGTGGCACTCTCCTTGTAGGAGCACACTGACCACTAAGGGGCAGCTCCTGCGTTGAGCAGGATCCGGTCAAAACTGGCTCTGTGACATCCCCCAAGGGATCCCAGATTGCGAGAGGGTGCAGGCCAGGCCGAGGGACCCCACCAGTGTACAATTGGAGCCGGAGAGGGACGTGGAAGGTTGACCAGCTAGGGAGTGACCATGAGAGGGCTCCAGAGGGTGTCCAACCCATCTCACTCAGTCCCAATCGGCTGGATCCCAGAGCAAGCTAACCTACTGGTCAGAGTATCTGCCCCCTGGAGGTCAGTGCAGGTCATAGCGACTGGCCGACTGGTCAACTGTCTGCCCCCTCTTGTCAGTGTACATCATAGTGAGGGGTTGAGTGGCCTTAGCATATCATTAGCATATTATGCTTTGATTGGTTGAATGGATGACCAGACACTTAGCATATTAGGCTTTTATTATATAGGATATGGGGGGAGGAGCATTAGAGGTGGCTAAATGTGAGAACTGTTTGAAAGCAGTTGATACAGTTAGTGCCTATATCCCTTTCCTTCATGGTTCTTGGTGACTGCTTCTCCTCTAGCTGGACATGGGGGATTTATTCTGCAGAAAGGAAAACCAAGGGCTTGGAGGTATTCTTGGAGGTTTATATGAAGACCATCTTCATTCCCCAGTCGTCCACCTTCCCTTGGCTTTTAGAATACTGACAGCCAGCCCTTACCTTCTAGGCAGGAGATGAAAGACTGGGGATCTGACTGGTCCAAAAGAAAAGAATTAACAATGCTGCAAACTGGGCTTTCCCAGCAAATGGCCTGGCCAGATCATGCTGTGTAAGGACTCAGTGCTTCTGGATAGCTCTTAGGCATTCACTCTTAGTCATGAGGATTACCGAGGTTTACTAACATATGAAGCAAGTGCCTAAACAAACAGGAAAAACAGCAACTTAAAGTGTTAACTTAAGAAACATTCAAACCTATAAAGAACTTTTTTAAAAAATGTATTTTATTGATTTTTTACAGAGAAGAAAGGAGAAGGTCAGAGAGTTAGAAACATCAATGAGAGAGAAACATCGATCAGTGCCTCCTGCACACCCCCTACTGGGGATGTGCCCGCAACCAAGGTACATGCCCTTGGACCGGAATTGAACTTGGGACCCTTCAGTCCACAGGCCAACGCTCTATCCACTGAGCCAAATCTGTTCGGGCCCTGTAAAGAATTTTTGTGAGTTTATTTGAGCTGAACTATTGACAATGTCCAAGAAGCACAATCTCAACATATTGAGATAATGCTCCAGAGGATGAAGTTTTTTTCACCTTGTTTTATACAATCAAAGGAGGAGATGTAAATGGGTTACATGAAACCTATTGGTGATTTACTAGGGAAGTGGGAGAAAGCAATGGAGGGGACTTATGGGATTGGATAAAAAGTAAAATGATAGACATATACTACTTTTATATAGGTGGGTACTGGATTGTTAACAATAAACAAGATAATAACAATCAGGGAATTTGTGGTTTCCATCCTGGCACATTGGTTGTATCCTGAGGGGTCCAGAAAAAGGGGAGTTACAAGTTACTCTGACATTCAACAGGTATATTATCTTAGGTGGAAAAAAAGTTGATATGCTTAGTAGAGTGAAGTTGATCTTTGTCAGGGAAGATACTGGCCTAGGACATGACTGCCCACTATTAACTGCTTTTTAATGAAAAGATTTTAATTTCATTCCATCCTTTGTGATTACTTTAGGTCTTTGAGTTTGCAGCACCACCATGCAGGCTTTCCCTGAGTTAGGTCAGCATGTGGCCCCTTTTTGTTCACAAAATAAATAGTCAATTTAGAGAGAAGGTCATCTTGAAAACAATTAGACATATTCTCAGAGATAAGAGAAATATATCTGTGCAATGAGAATAAGATATTACAAAAATTTAGAAAACAAAAAAAGGATTAAAAGTTAAAAACAAATAAGATCAGAGCAAAACTGTTAACAGAATTATCTAATAAAAGAGAAACATGCAAATTGACCATACCTCCACAAGTCACATCTACCAACCAATCAAGAGTGAGTTTGCAAATGAATCCAACCAAGATGGTAGTAGCCACGGAGCTGGAGCAAGCAGGAGGCTTGGGTTGCCCCAGCAATAGAGGAAGCCAAGCTTCCCACCATCCTGGCCTGCCCTGGCCTCCTCTCAAGGCTACAAAATTTCAATTATAGAAGATAAATAAATCCCAGATACCTGCTTCCAGCCTGCCGTGGCCTATGCTTGGGTCACTGGAGGGCGTGGCCAGCCTGCAAACCACCACAGGCCCCTCACCTAGGCTGCCCCACGCCCCAAGGGAACCCCACCCTGATCTGGGACACCCTTCAGGGCAAAACCAGCTGGCCTCTATTCTATCTAATAAAAGATTAATATTCAAATTGACTGTCACTCCAACACACAAGATGAATGTCCCCATGTGGTCAAAAGATCCTGCCCCCATGTGGACACAATATGGCTGCCACAGGATGGCCAGTAGAGGAGAGCAGTTGTGAGGGATCAGGCCTGCAAGGGAGGGCAGTTGTGGGCGATCAGGCCAGCAGGGGAGGGCAGTTAGGGGTGACCAGGCCAGTAGAGGAGACTCCTTCACTGTTTCTACTGACATAACCCCCCCACCCCAAGCATGAATTTTGTTAGAAGATGAAGGTGAATGCATTGATCCTAGAACCATGGCCCAGTGGTTTGTGACCTTGTGGAGAAGGCTCTGCCCTGTAAATGCTTCTGTCACTTACTGGAAGCTGAGCCTCTGTTGGCCACATCTGGCATGAGGCCAAGGTTGAGTTGGTTCTTCCAGTCCCTGCTGAGATCTCTGCAGCTGTTTGGAGTTTGAAAGCAATAGTTACTAGTGCTCAGACTGGTAGCATCAAACAGCTCACAGTGAAGGAAGCTTATTGAATGGTTTGGTGGCCATGGAGATATGGATGTAGGCATGACATCATTGGCTATAATGTTTGAAGACCAATCTTTCATATCCATTTCTTTTTGGGTTGTTATTTGAATGTTCTTAGACCATGAGTGATCCAAATGGTACTTGAATACAAAAAGATGTCAGTAGAAACAGTGAAGGAGTCTCCTCAAAGAGGAAAAAGATAAAGAAGCTGATAGTAGAGCAGAATAGGTAAGAAAATTAAAGGATCAGCCAGGAGTTGCAGAAAGAGAGAGAAAAACCAAGTAGGAAAATGATCAAGAAAAAGTTTCCTGGAAGAGCAGGATATTGGTTTCCCTGTCAGAAGGGTTCATCGGATGTTGAGCCCAGTGGGTGGAGATAGATCCAGAGTAGGATCCTGAATTGTCAGTGTGCTGCAAGTTTACACAGAGAGAGAGCAGGGCAGGTGCAGAGATCAGGGACCTGGTGGTTTGGGGCTTCTCCATACATTGGATTAGAACGATGCTAAGCGGGTGATGGCTTCATTATTCAGTGTGATGATTTTTAACTGGAATTCCATACTCGGCCAAAGTGTTATTCAGGGAGGATAAAGCTATTTTCAGACATACAGCTTGCCTTTTGCACTGAAGGATTTTCCCACAAGGCAAGCAAAGACTGGATGTCTCATAGCCTGCATCCCAAAGGAAATGAAGGGGATGCTGCGTACCCTTGCAGGTGGAAGCAGCTCAGAAGGCCAGGAGAGGTTTCTTCTGGAAGAAGTAGAGGTAGAACATCTGATGTGAGTGAACTTATTGAGATGAAATAAATTCACAGAAAAGTAAGCAAATAGAAAAATCAGAATTATTAATTCCAAAGAACAAAATGTTGTACAGGAAAAGTAATTATGGTTTATATGGCTTGCTCACATGGCCATAATAATGTAAACTCTGAAAATTTCTCTATCCAAAGCTATAGTTTTAACTGTTGTCTGACCAGTGAGGTCCGACCAAACCTGGCTTCTAAACCAGGGTAGGTTCTGGCTGGGAAAGAATTCAGAGCAAGACCCAAACTGTAAGAGAACATTTATTTGGTAAATCACAGAGGTAGAAGAAGTCATTCCCAGAATAAATGGGCTAAGGAAACAAGTATGGAGGTAAGGAAAGGCTCTCAGAGCTTGTGAGTGAGGAAACTAATGGTAAGGAGCCTGCGGGAGAGAAGAGGGGAGGGGAAAGGGAACGGCTTCCCCATGTTCCCTGGAGGGAGAGGGCACTGGGTCCTCCCTAAGGTTTTTAAGGGTGGAGATTTTAAGGGAGGTCTCAGGGGAAAGATCTTAATAGAATATCCAGTAGCTTTCCAGGTGTGCACATTCAGGGTTGTGGTCTCTACTGACTGACTGGCACCAGGGCAGAGGGTAGTTATTCATCTGGCCCTGAAGTCAGTCATGGCTAATTTTGTTGCTTATCTGGGCCTCGAGCCAATTACAACTGAGGCCTAGCTGTTATCTTTAGGGAGTAAAGGTCAGGGGGTCCAAACCTTGTGACCAGCGACTTGCTAGGGGAGGAAAAGTCACCGTGGGGGCAAGGTCCCACCCTACAATTGATTGCTAGGCACCTGGGGTTTTCCACCCCCCACTCCCCCTGCCCCGTGACCTTCTGCACCTGGCCATGTCCTTGCTTTGCTCGCGTCTGTTTAGCTGCCTATAACATAACTATAATTGGAGTTAACTATAATTGGGAAAGAAGTGTGAGCCGGTGATTTAGGGGAGAGGAGGTTTGTAGGAGTGTAAAGAGAGTTGTTATATTGTTGTTTTCCAGAGTAGGAAGTAGATAGGTAATAACTAAAACTGAAAAATCAGGGGTAGTAATACAAGCATATTGTATACAGACATTTCTAAAAGGTATTTGGGGTGTAAGCATTGTTAGAAAAAAAAATTCAACCCAGTGAATTTGGAGATTTAATTGGCATTTCATGAATCAGGCAGCATCCCATCCAGCTGCTAGAAGGGTGCTCTGAGGCATTTTACAAAATGGAAGGTTTTTATCGGGAAAAGGATGAGATGAGGGAGCTATTAACAAAAGAAATAATTATTTTAGGGCCTAGAAACCTTTTCTTTGGGGGAAGATAGAGGGTTTTTATCATGCATATTGCCTCTGTTTTCTATGGGGAATGGAGGGATCCATGTGACAGATTGATTACCTTACTGGTGCTTGACCAGAAAATTCAAGCCTGGTTAATTAAGATCATGTTTCTGGCAGAAGTAGAAATTGCAGTTAGATCAGGTCTTAACTCTCGATTTGGCATCAGGGGATTCTAGCACAAGTGACGGCATGCTGGGCCTGTGATTTTTGTCTGACAATATCGAGATCAGTGAGAAGCTGAAAAGTGTTCCTGGGAAAGGGGAGGCCTGCCTGGCCTATTGCCTCTGATCTGCTCTTTTTCTCAGCACAGCTTTTACAGTAGTTGATTCTTAGATTATATGCAGGGATAATTTTTTCTCTGAAAAAAAAAAATCAAACCACAGCAAGTCTAGAATGCTGCCATGTAATCAGGGGAAGTATTGTTTCATGGAACTCATTTTAGTTGGTATGCAAGAACCTGTGCACTGGATTGATTTTGTTAGTATTGCTTACTGTGTGTGGGTCATGGCAAAAAATTTAAGAGCCATTTTTAGTGTTTTCTCATTGACAGTCACTTTTCACACTTCTGTTCTTTAAATATTTTATGATTAAACAGGTGCTACTTTTGTAATTGAAATGACAGGAAGAGCCTTGGCTGGTGTAGCTCAGTTGGTTGGGCGTTGTCCGAGCATCTGAACAGTTACAGGTTTGATTAGTGTACATGCCTGGGTGGTTGCAGGCTACATCCTCCAGTAGGCGGCATGCTGGAGGCAGCCGATCAATATTTTGCTCTCATGTGAATGTTTCTCTCTTTCTTTCCTCTCTCTCTCAAAATATCAATAAAAATATTTTTGAAAAATGACAGGGAGAAGAGGAGGAGAGATTTTATAGGTTAACATAATCCCAAGTAGACAAGCCCTATTCACAGTGACTGCTGAGGTCACCACACTGTGGGGGTAGGGGGGGAGAGCATCCTCCAAGTGGGCATGCCCACTCCCCTCCAGCAGTAGCAAAAGCCTCAGTGTACATTGATAATACAAAGGTCGTAATGATAAGTGTATCAATGGAAACCTTTTTAGAAAATCACTTTTAAATTTACCACCCCATGCAACCAACCATGTTCATGCTTTCATGTTCCATTTTTGCCTTTAACTACATACCTGCAAATTGTTTCATAATTGCAAACTGTGATGTGCAGATTTCATACTTGATGCATATTCTTTTTATTCTCTTGGTTTATTTTCTTGAGGCAAATTCTTAGTCATGCATTTATTGGATTAGGGGTATGACCATTTTGGGGAGGAGGGGGTTGAATGTTTAACCGTGTTGCTTATTAAAGAGTGGTAACAGTTTAGTCTGCTGTCATGGAGGTATGAACATACCAGCCTCACGTGGGCTTGCCAGCCATAGTGGTGGTTATCTTGTTAAATTAAAAGGTGCAAAATAACATCTCTGGATTGTCTTTAAGTCTTATTTCCGGTGACATTGCATATTTTTCCGCTGGTAACTATATTGCCCTTTCATTTCAGTATAATATCCATTTTCTTTGTTGTTTCTAAAACTGGAGTGTTTTAAGTCTGAATTTTTATGTTGTAAATATTTACCCTTTGTTATAATTGCTGCTGATAACATCATTTATTTTTCCCTTTTTATTTATTTTTTTTTTTTTATTTTTTTTTTCAGGCTTAAATCACTTTATTTTTCTTGTATAAAATTATGTGGTGGCCACAGCTGGAGCTTGGGTCCTCTGCACAGAAACTCTGGTGTGGGTCTTTACAAGATGGTCAGTGAATTCCTGATAGGGAGACTTGGTGAACACAGTCTCTTTCCAGAGATCCGGGGTGAGATAGCTGTAGGTCTTAGAGATGGCATCAAAGGTGGCCTTGGCAAAGTTGCTCAGGGTGGCAGTGCAGCCCCTGGCCGAGGTGTAGCAGTCATCAATACCAGCCATCATCAGCAACTTCTTAGGCACAGGGGCCGAGACAATGCCTGGACCCCTGGGGGCAGGGATGAGACGCACCAGTACAGAGCCACAGCAGTACAGAGCCACAGCGGCCAGTCACCTTGCAAGGAACCGTGTGGGGCTTGCCAATCTTGTTTCCCCAGTAGCCTCGCCGCATGGGCACAATAGAGAGCTTGGCCAGGATAATGGCTCCACGGATGGCAGTGGCTACTTCCTTTGAGCACTTAACACCCAGACCAACATGTCCATTGTAGTCCCCAATGGCGACAAATGCCTTGAACCGGGTCCTCTGGCCAGCACGTGTCTGCTTTTGCACAGGCATGATCTTTAACACTTCATCCTTGAGGGATGCCCCCAAGAAAAAGTCAATGATCTCAGATTCCTTGATGGGCAAGGAGAATAGATAGATTTCTTCTAGGGATTTGATCTTCATGTCCTTGACTAGGCGGCCCAGCTTGGTGACAGGGATCCACTCCTTGTCCTCGGCCTTGCCTCCACGAGCTCCGCGGCTTCGGCCCCGGCCCCGACCCCGGCCGCGACCCCAGCCCCGGATGCCGCTACCAAATCCTCCACGGAAGCCGCCTTGACCTCCTATTCCGGGGCCCCCGGGGCCTTCAGGCCCTCCCGCAGCACCGGCGTCATCCGCCATTTGGTGTTTCGTCGGAAAAGCTCCCTTTTTATTTTAATGTACCTTTTAATTATATGGGAATTTTAAAACTTTTTATGTTTTATATTGATATTTTTGTTCTTTGGATTCTCCCCCCACCCCCCTTGACTCAAAAGTGAAGGTCAACGGAGGCCTGAAAAACCTGCTCTCTCGCATGTGCATGGGCATGTGTGTGCCTGTGCACCTGCATTCAGCCTTCAGCATTTAGAGGGATTCTGGCTTATTATTTAGTCCCAGCTATCTCAGCACTTAAATGATGCTAACTTTCCCTAATGTTTAGAGAAGTTGATTTTAAACACTTGCCTTTTATTTGCCTCATAAATGGTTTATTCTGTTTTAATGTTTTGGATTTGAGAGACAGTTTGAGGATGTGAAATTACATTTCTCTGAGAGTTATTTTTTAATGCAAGAAACCCCCACAAAATAGCTTTTGGAGAGCCTTCTCTGTTGGCGGTGGTAATTAGTTCATGCATCTTCTTTTAGGAAGCTAAGACTCTGTGTGTGCTTTAAGGTAAATGGATTTGGTGTTAATTGAATTCATTAGTTGGTAGAGAGCTAAGTTCCTCTGATGTGACTCAGTTTAGCAAATGAGATGAAATGTCAGGGATGACAGCCACTTTGGAGTCATTTTAGCTGAAGTTTGGGTCTGATCTGGGTTGCAGTTTCAGCACCACTGCCTTTATTGGCTTCTTGGGGTTCTTTGTAAATGTGGCTCACACCTCAGGTTGGCAGCTCAGCAGTGCTCATCAATCTTTTATCCTTCACTGAGGTTCTGAAGGCACTGGGCCGAGCTCGGCATTGGCTATATTTTCTACAAACGGGCCAGCGGGCCCCGTGTTGGAGGATGTGGCTCTGGCTGGAGTCCAAACAAGTCGTCTGCTTACCTCCTTCAATTTAAATTCTGGGCAGTGCTTGTATGGACACTAGGCTCCTCTTATGTGTGATGCTGACCTTCAGGCCCTGCTTCTCCAGTTCTGGCCTGCAAAACAAAGCAGAGCAGAGGCATGAGGCAGCCTTTCTTCCCAGGTCCAAGGTTTCGTGGGGGGTAGGACTGGGGTGCAGGCTGGGGCCAGCTCACTCCACCCTGCTAGTGAGTCGAGTACCATCTCTTTCCATGGGGAGGAATCAACAAGTAGGTGAAGAACCTCTAGAGCAGTGGTTCTCAACCTTTCTAATGCTGCGACCCTTTAATACAGTTCATCATGTTGTGGTGGCCCCCAACCATAAAATTATTTTTGTTGCTACTTCATAACTGTAATTTTGCAACTGTTATGAATTGTATCTGAGGACCCCTGTGAAAGTGTTGTTCGACCTTCCCCCAAAGGGGTCGTGACCCACAGGTTGAGAACCACTGCTCTAGAGTATAGGGCCCTGAAACCTGTATTTATTTATTTTTATATTTTTATTGATTTCAGAGAGGAAGGGTGAGGGAGAGAGATAGAAACATCAATGATGAGGGATCATTGATCAGCTGTCTCCTGTACGCCCTCTATTGGGGATCGACCCTGCAACCTGGGCACGTGCCCCATTGGGAATCAAACCGTGACCTCTTGGTTCATAGGTAAATGCTCACCCGCTGAGCCACACTGCCAGGCTAAAGTCTGTGTTTAGAACCGTTCACTTTGATGCCGCCAGCTGGTCTCCTCAATACCAGTGACATTAGGAATCAGTCACGAAGGTCCTGTTTTAGTTGAGGATACTGAGGCCTGAGGTGGCGGAGGGTGGGGGAAGAGAGGGAAGACTTGCCCCAGGTCCTGTTGCTGGAGGAAGGAGTCTGCATAGGGGCTCCTGGTCCTCTCACTGCGGCCACCTTTGTGGCCTAGGCCGTGCTCAGGCCTCCTGTGTGCCCTGGTGTCCAGTAGTTCACACTCATTCTTGGAGGTGACTTCTGTGGAAGTGCTGTTCTTTTTTTAAATTTTTAATCCTCACCAGAGGATATTTTTTTTCCCATTGATTTTTAGAGAGAGTGGAAGGGATGGAGGAGGGGAGAGAGACATCAATTGTTGAACCTGAAACTCAGAATGAGGTACGTGTCCTTGACCAGAATCGAACCTGTGACCTTTTGGTTTGGGGTGGCGGCACTCTAACTTCTGAGCAATCTGGCCAGAGCCGGAAGTCCCCTTCTGATGGCGGGATGGGGAGGTAGGGATGAACTGTGGGGTTGTTGCCCTCTCCCTGGCTGGCTTTTGAGACTAGACGGGCCTCTCCTCTCGCAGGCTGTTGGCCCATCTCCCATTCCTCTTGGAGGGAGGGGCTGGGCGAATGGTGGTGTCCAGATTGTGCCTGTGGATCCCGCTCTGTGGGAAGGGTGGTTGAGCAGTCATACCACCCATTTCTAGAGGGATGTGGTTTTCATGTCCCTGCTTGGCACCGCTTTCTCAGAATAGGGGCAGGCCCTGAGGCTGCCTTGCAGGCAGTTGGCAGCAGCCACTTGGCAGCGTGGCAGGAGCTCGCTTTTTACTGGTGGTTGTGGGCCTGTGGTGTCCTCACTGCTGGTGGCATTGTTTGTTGTTGCCTTGGTTCTGTTATGTGATTCCCCTCTTCTCCACTCTAGGAAGTGGGAGGCTGGGGTTCAGGGAGAGCTTTCTCCTGTGGGCCTCAGATCCCACCTTGCCCTATGGGTCAGCTTGAGGCACCATCCCCCTTCCTCATTCTTCAACCACTGCTTTGGAGTTGGGGGCTCACCTGGTTACTGCTGGGTTCAGAAAGTAAAGGAGTAAATATGGATTTTCCTTTTGGGGTGCCTCCTTTTGGTAGGGTTCTCTGAGAGGGTTTGGGGGATGGACACAGATAAAGAGTGGACCTTCCCTTCACCCTGTGCAGTTCATAGAATGTTTGTAGTTTAAGGCCAAAGCAGGACTGGGATGGGAAGCAGGGAGGTTAAGCAAGGGAGGAAGAAGAGGAAGGCATGGGGTGAAAGCTGGGTTCATGGGATCTCCTGCCCAGGCCAGGGTTCTAGCCTTCCTCACCTCAGTGAGGTCTGAGCTTGGAGGTTGTCTCTGAAAGCCTTACATGAACAAATACGGAGCCTTAAGTTTGTCTGTTCTTCAGTGGCCATATTACTTTATGTCCAGATTGGCCTTGGTCTTCACTTCACAAAACGGCCAAGTCCCCATTCTCCCTTGGTTCTCCCTTGCTCTGCCCCAGGTAAGGTAGGTAGAAGGAATGCGGGCCGTGGAATCCTGTCCTTGGTTCAGATCCTGGGGTTGTCTTGTCCTTGAGCAAGTCACATGACCTTCCAGAACTCCTGTTTCCTTCACCATGAAGTAGAAAAATCAATACCCAAAGGAGAGGGAATGAGATGAATATTTGAGAAGGCTCCAAGCAGAAGTCCTGATATTTAGGAGTCTCTTAAAGAATCACCATTCTCCATTCTTGCAAAAATTCTATTATTTTTTTTGGCAGTTTTCACAAAGTTGACTTAACCTGAGTTTTGCCTAACTTATAGCTAACATTGACAGTAAACTGCTCCGGATGAGTGAGAGAATACATGGAACAATTGGAGACACATGAGTCTGTGGGAGCCCTACTGTTGCTCTTGCTGTCCTTGGGGAGCAGTTTGAGGGGGGTGTTTTGAAGCTGAACCTGCTGCCTCATGGCTCCCATGTCTCTCTCCACAGGTCCTGCTTCTTGGAAGATGCACTATTATAGATACTCCAACGCTGAGGTCAGCTGCTGGTACAAGTACCTGCTCTTCAGTTACAACATTGTCTTCTGGGTGAGTGGATGAGAGCGGCAGCCTTCCCTTGCTTCGTGCTTAACTAGTAAATCATGATTCTTCACGTACTTTGGATTTGCCAGGCCCTCTGAGACTCTGCATGGGATGGTGACAAGGTTGATGAGCCCTGCTCTAGCAACAAGTTATACAATAGACCCTTAAATGCTGTGATGGGGAAGGCCCAGGTGATTAAAAACCAGACTGAGTGGTCCAGGTATTCTGGTGATTGAATACCAGGCTATCCCAGCTTTGGGGGTTCAGGATGGCTTGGGGCTCTGGCCCAGATATTTGTCTTCTCATCCCTGCCTCAGGAATGCCCCAGGGAATCATCTGGGCAAGGTGTTTTCTGTGCATCAGCCTGTGGGGTAGGCCCTGTACTGGCTGTGGAAGTTTAGACAATAAAGCCCTGCCCAGTGGTGTTGTGTTTAACCAGAAGTGTTATTAGCTCCTGAGAAGTGGAGCAGGAAGGGAAATGCTCCTTGACTGGGGTGCTCAGTAAAGGACATCTCCAAGAGGGGACCTGTGGACCAAGACCTGGATATGAGTGAAGAGGCAGCCATGTGGGGATCTGGGGATGAAAGCTCCAGGGCCTGAGGCAGGAATGAGCTTGGCATATGCCAGGTAAGGAGAAGGTCATGTGGCTAGAGCTGAGTGAGTACAGAGGAGAGGAGACTGGTGAGGACAGAGGCAGGAAGGAGCTCGGTCAGGTAGGACCATCCACTTCTCAGTGAGCATGGAGTTAAGTTCTTTTTGTATCAACTTTTGGTAGGTTTCAGTTGGATGGCATGATCTGATTTTGGAATGATTCTGCAGAGTGAGGGGATGGATGGTGGGATTGTGTTCTGAGATGGAATTTTTGGGTAGGAGGGATTGAATGGTCTCCTAGCCAGGTATATAGAGATGCCACTCTCATGTGTTAGTTACCATTCTGGAGTCTAAACCTTCATCACAGGAAGGGGTGGAACAGATGAGGATGAGATCCTGTTGACTGAAGGGAAGTCTGGCTGTTGAACCCTGGATGTGGAGGCAGGATTTAGTGGCAAGTCCACTCCACCGTTGGCTGTGTGTGAGTGGCCCGAGGTAAAAGGAAAATAAGGTTTTATGTTGTGCAGCCTGGAGAGGGAGCCTTTCAAGTAGAAGGAGTGATGAGCTGTCCCCTAGGAGGTGAAATAGGAAGAGGCATAAAGTTGTCATTAGCTTTGACTGGGTGAGGGTTGTTCGTGACCTTGGCCAGAGCTGCTTTTTGCTCTGGGGGCAGAGGGGGCTGAACCACCTGGAGTTGGCCGAGGAGCCAGTGGACATGAGGAAATGGAGACTGGTGACTTAGGACATTTCTTTCAAGGATTCTGGCCTAGAAGGGGAGCAGGACAATTGGGCATTGGCTGGAGATGGTCCAGGAGTGAAGGAAGATACAGCGTGGGCATGATGCCAGTGGGATTGGTCCAGAGAGACACAGACATTGCTTCTGCTGGGCAGGAGGGCGAGGGCATGATCATGAAGAGGTTTGTAAAATCGTAGCAGGTATTGCCGACCATTGTGTGGGCAGATGGAGAAGGAAGGACCGAGCAACCAAGGTGCCACCTCTCACCTCTGCTATGGATTTTGGCATTTCCTGTTGGGATTGGAATTTTTTTTTCCCCTCCATGCCAGCTGGCTTCCTTAAACTTATTTTTAATTGTAGTTGACACTTAATATTGTATTAATTTCATATGTACAATAGAGTGACTCAACATTCATATACATCATGAAGTGCTCACTGCAGTGTCTAGTGACTGTCACCGTTCACAGCTGTTAGGTCTGAAACTTGAGAACAAGGCGGACTTAACGAACACTTCTCCGACCTCCACCCTTGATTGTACAGCACCACCTCCTGATGATGTATCTCAGAGTTGTGGGGGTTTCTGTCCTGTAGAATTAGGATGGAATTCAATGGCAAGGGCGTTCACCCAGGTCTTTCCTGAGCTCAGACAACTTTCACCAATGTCGTCATTGCCCTGAAGTAGGGCAGGACCCGGCCTTGGACATGGCTTCTTAGTAGACACATCTCTGGATCCTTCCTCATGGGAGGGACTGGCTGTCCCAGACTCAAGATGTGTGGCTTCCAGACCTCACTGCTCCCTGTTTGGAGAGCCCCAGCCCCCTGTATGGTGGAGAGCCACCTGCCAGGCACGCAGTCTCACACTTTGGCCACTTACACGTCCAGCTATCATTATCCCGCCGGCTCTGCTCCTTGGCCTTGTGCCCTGACTTCGGATTCTCATCCTGATTTTTGCAGCTGGAGGGAACCTCTCCCAGGGCTGCCGTGGCTCAGGATCCTGATGTCCCCATGTCCTCAGAGGCTTTTCCGAACAGAGTCCTTGCTTTTGGGAAGCTGTGCTCATTTGCCTGATAGTATCTTTGCAGCGCCAGACACAAATAGTGGAGCTCTTGGATCCAGAATCGTGACCATTTGTTTGGTGGCTGAAGGCTGCTGCAGTTTGCTGGGAGTTTTGCAGAATTGGCAATGCGCATGGTCGAGAGTTAATCATTTTTCAGTTAGTGTGCACTGGGGCAGAACAGGAAGGGACAAAAAGGAACCTTCAGGAAAATGAGGCCTGGGAGAGCATGGTGGGGAGGTTTGGGGGGTGGGGGAGGGGAGGAGGGATGCCAGGCACCTGGTTGGGGGGTTGGGGAGGCTACTTGACTCTTCCCTGCTGAGTTCTTGATGGTGATTTGTTGTCTTTATCTGCCCAGGAACTGGAAGTCTGGGTGAGACCTAAAAATTGGGCTGCAGAGCCCTCAGGGACCGGCATAGAGCCAGTCTGGACTATCTAGAACTATTGACCTTCTAAGTTTCGTGTTTTTTTTTTTTTTCATTATGAAATACTGATTTCCCCTACCTGTTGCTTTGGCTGCTGAGAGTGTCTCAAATGATATGCAAAGCCCCTACCTCCTTAGAGTAGTTCTCTTTTTTAAAAAGAGGATAGTGGACACCCATGTTCCCATATCCTAGCTCCAAAAATTACCAACTCGTCCAATCTCATGTCGTTTCTACCCCCCATACCCACCCCCTTGGATATTTTGAAGCCAAGCACAGACGGCGTTTTTGTAGTGTTTGGTTTGTTTTGACGAGATAATAGTGCGCGGTGCAGCAGAGGACTGCCTGGGCTCAGCAGGCCGGTTTGAATATGCAGAGAGCAGCCTGCTGTTGCTCGGACCATGTCCAGGTGCTGGAACAAGCACAGGTTTCATTTAGCAGTTTGTCCCTTTCCGCATCATTTTCACAGCCACAGTCTTTATAACGAACACCTGTAACTCCAGCAGTTTTTTTAAGCTTCTCTCCCTCCAGTTTAGGGACAGATGTTTTCCAAGAGGCCAGCTCCTTAGGGTGAGACCCAGGGATGCGCCTGTCTGTGTCTGTTCTGAACTGCATCTGTTCCGATCACAGGTGTGTCAGGAAACAGCGCTTCCAGCTAGCATAGCATTTTGAGGGCATCATAGTTTCTTACATTTTACAAAATTATTATAATCATCATTTGTTTGTGTTAGACCTATTTCTAGTGCAAAAATCTCACTTTGACTTGGGGAAATGCAAATCAAAACCACAGAGATACCACTTTAAACCCATGAGGATGGCTATTACGAAAAGAACTGAACATGACAGATGTTGGCAGGATTGTAGAGAAATTGGAACCCTTGTGCACTATTCGTGCAACTGTAAAATGGTGCAGCTGCTATGGAAAATAGTGTGGTGGTTCCTCGAAACATTAAAATATAAAACTACCTTAGGATCCAGCAATCCACTTCTGGGCATATACCCAAAAGAATTGAGGGCAGGATCTGTAGTGATATTTGTACACCCATGTTCATCACAATGTTCTTAATAGACAAAGGTAGAAACAACCAGGTATCAACTGCCAGATGAATGGATAAACAAAATGGGGTCTATGATGCACTGGAATATTATTCAGCCTTAAAAAGGAAGGCAGTGCTGACATTTGCCACAAGTGGATGAACCTTGAGGACGCTGTGGGAAGTGAAATAAGTCAGATATAAAAGGACAAATACTGTTATGATTTCATTTATGCGATGCACCCAGAGCAGTCAGATTCATAGAAACAGGAAGTAGAATGGTGGTCGCTAGGGGAGTGCAAGGAGGGGAGAATGGGGAACTTACTGTTCAATGGATGGAGTGTCAATTTTGCCTGATAAAAAGTTCTGTAGCCCTAGCTGGTTTGGCTCAGTGGGTAGAGCAGACTGAAGGGTCCCGGGTTCGATTCCAGTCCAGGGCACATGCCTGGGTTGCTGACGCCATCCCCAGTAAGGATTGTGCAGGAGACAACCATTCATTTATACTCATAATTAATCCCTCTCCCTCTCCCTCTCCCTCTCCCCCTTCCTCTCTGAAATCAATAAAAATACCTTTTAAAAAAGTTCTGTGGATGGTGGTGATGGTGGCATAACCCTTTGAATGTGCCGAGTCCCACCCAGCTGTATACTTAAAAATGGCAGTTTGATATTATATCCACTTACCACAGTTAAAAGTGCTTACATTCTCCCTGGACTTGCAGAGGAAGGGAGGCAGGTGGGCTAGGAGAGGTGGTGGGTGGCCTTTTGCTCATGGGCTCCCAGAGAACTTTGCTTTCCCGGTTCCCCTGAGTGAGTCCTGTATATGGGACATCAGATGGTGTCCAGAGAGCAGGGAACCTGCCGTTGCTGCTTTGGTGACTTACAAACTGCAAGGTTAGCTTCTGAGCCCAGCGTGCAGCCTGTAACTGAGTGAGATGCGCCTCCTTTCACAGTGACAGATGCCACCTGTGAATGCGGTGTTGTACATGTAATTTATGGTCCAAGCTGGGAAACCTAAGGTTACCTTGCTAAGAGAGGTTAATAAGAATTTTGCCGGAACAGCAGGTGTCCCCAGGACTGTCCCAGGCAGACCAGGATATGTGGCGCCCTCCCCGCCTCCCACCCCAAAGAGGCAAAGCCAGCCTGGTGAGGAAGGACTTAAAGGCAGCTCCCTTCCCCTGCCTGGTCACGACATCTTTGTGAATGGAGAGTCGTCTTCTCTTCCTGTCCCTTTTATCACGCTCCTCCCACTGGGGGACAGTAGGTACCTCCTATCCTGGGCTGACAGAATTGCCCGAGTGTATAGAGCCCAAGGCCTGGTCCCAGGTCCGAATGCGGATGTTCCTCCCTTTCCATCTCTGGGTAACTGATGCCATCAGAAAGGGAAAGGCTGCTGGTGTTTTTCGTGTCGTGTCCTTTTGTTTTCACTGCTGAGAAAAAGTGGTTCCGTTTTCTCTTCAAGTTTTATTTCATAAACGTTTGTAATTTCTCATGCATGGAAATTCTGCATGAGACGCCCCAGCTGCACCACATCTCTCCTTGTGCTCAGCTCAGTGGCAAATCCTCATAGCCTGAGGCCTGCGCTTCCATGCCCACATCCCCACGTGGAGACATCCAGGTGGCTCAGTTTTCCTGAGTGTACTTTTGGAAATTCCCGTATTGCGCATTTAGGTAGTTTTCATTTCTTTTATGACCCCAGATAAGGATGCAGTGGTTGGTTTTGTAGAATACAGATTCTTCCCAGTGGGAGAGGTAGGAGATGATTTGCTGGAGTCGAGTCCCAGGAGAGAGATTAAATGGGTCAGAAGGTATATTCGTTGTTTCGATGGCCTGACATATTTATATAGTCCAAATTGTTTCTCCAGAAGGGCTGTCCCAATTCCTAAGAAATAGATCAGCTGATCACATAGGTGTGGGCATGTTTCTCCAACGCTTGCCAAGGCAGAGGTCAAGGACCGCTTACTCGGAGGCTCTCCTGGCTAGTTGCTGCCTGCGGAACTGGCCTGCAGGGCCTGGGCACCGGAGGCTGATTCCCGGGGGGACTTCTGAGGTGCACTGCTCTGCGAGGGTCAGCCATTCTGGCTCACAGGTAGTCTCAGGTCTCTGACTGGAGTGCGTGTGACTCAGCATCTCTGCCAGCATCTACTCAGCATGGCCCAGGCTGCTGAAGCCACTTAATCTACGTGGGAGTCTCATTCCCATCTTGTTCATACCTTTCCCCCCAAAATGCTTTTTGAAAATAACACACCTGTTGAGGTGTAAATGAGACAATAACATTTGGCCATTTCAAGTATACAGTTGGATGCGTTGACAACCATTATCACCCAGTGAAGACAGAAAACATGTCCCCCACTTCGGAAGCTGCCCTGTGCCCTCTGCAGGTCCCCCCTTCTGCAGGCAGCCGCCTGCCCGCCTCCTGCCACCATAAAGCAGGTTTGATTCGGGGATCTGACTTCTCTAGGTGATGTTTTTTTTTTTTTAACTTCATTGACTTCTTTTGAAATAAAAATTTTTATTGATATTTTTATTTTTATTATCTCCTATTTTGGAATTATTTTGCTATTTTTCTAGCATCTAAGGTAGAAGATTTGGACATTGATTATAAATCTTTTTTTCCTACTATAAGTATTTTATGTATATGTTTTCTGCATCCCATACATTTTGGTATATTTTCATTTCAATGGTTAAAATATACATGCATACTCTGTGGGTAATGTGTCTTTTCTTTCCTCCTCTGGCTCACTTCAAGAGTTTGACTTTATTCTATTCTATCCCTCCCTCCTTCCCTCCCTTCCTTCCTTTTTCCAAAGGGAGGAAAGGAGATCAAGAGAGAGACATAGGAACATCAATGATGAAAGAGAATAATGGATCGGCTTCCTCCTGTATGCCTTCTATTGGGGATTGAGCCTGCACCCTGGGCATGTGCCCTGACTGGGATCTAACTGGTGACCTGATGCATGGGATGATGCTCAACCAACTGAGCTACACTGACTGGGCTTTATTTTAGTCCTAATAGTTTCATATTAGAAACTATTTTATATATTTATATTTCTACTAGAGGTCCGGTGCACAGACTCTTGCTGCACAGTGGGATCCTTGGCCTGGCCTGTGGGGATCGGGCGGAAACTGGCTCTCCAACATCCCTTAAAGGGTCCCAGATTGTGAGAGGGCGGTTCTCTGGTGAACCCAGAATCTGGCGCCCTCCTCTCCAGCTGCCAAGTCATCGCAGTTCGGCAGCTCCTGCGTTGAGTGTCTCTGCCTCATGGTGGTTGGACATTTGAACGGTCAGACGGTTGCTTAGGCTTTGATTTCTCTCTTCATTCTGTTTATTTTATTTTTTTTAATCTCTAAGGCTATTTATTATATTTGTTTTAAAATCTTTGCTAATTCAATTTTCTGTCCTACCTACCTTTTACTAGTTAACAGTTTTCTTTCATTATTATCAGTCACATTGCCCCCCACCCTCTTTTGCCTCGCTAGTAACTTTGACTAGATGCTCTTCCACCTAAATATTCTTTTTGTCTTGTCCAGCTTGGGCTGACATAACAGGGTACCTGAGGCAGGTTGCCCTAACGGAACTTACTTTCTCATCGTTTTGGAGACTTGCAAGTCTGAGGTGAGGGTGCTAGCATGGGCAGTCTGATGAGGACTCTTTTCCTGGCTTGCAGACGACTGTCTTCTGGCTGTGTCCTTACATGTCAGAGAGAGTGCTCTGGTTCCTCTTCCTCCTACAGGACGCTAATCATGGAGGCCCCCCCTCTGACCTCTAGTCTTAATCACTTCCCAAAACCCCACATCCAAATGCCATCCCTGTGGTTAGGGATTCAATTTGTGGATTTGAGGTGGGAGCACCACAAACATTCAGTTCCATTCATAGCACTTCCTTACTAGTATTATATCTTTTTAGTCTGCCACCTTTTGTTAAATATTGTGTGTTAAGATTCATTCATGCCATTGTGTGTAGTTGTAGCATTCATTTTCATTGTTGTGTGATGTTCTATTGTAGAAATGTATCATTTGTGTTATTTACAGTTTAGCCTTATGAAGACATTAGAGGCTGTTGCATGAATTCATGCATCAGTGGGGTCCCTCAGCCTGGCTTGTGGAATCGGGCTGAAAACGGATTTCTGACATCTCCCAAGGGGTCCTGGATTGCGAGAGGGTGCAAGCCAGGCCAAGGGACCCCACCAGTGCACGATTGGGTCTGGGAAGGGACACAGTAGGGTTCCACGGTGTTTTTGGTCCATCTCACTCTGTCCCAATCCACTGGACCCCAGCAGCAAGCTAACCTACCAGTCGGAGCGTTTGCCCCCTTGGTGGTCAGTGCATGCCATAGTGAGCGGTTGAGTGGACTTAGCACAGCATTAGCATATTATGCTTTGATTGGTTGAACAGTCGACCGGACAACCAGACACTTAGCATATTAGGCTTTTATTATATAGGATACAGGGTTGTGGACCTGAATTGTAGGGATGTTCCCAGGATTCATGTGGCTGAACTGAAGGAAATCCTGTTTTGTCTCCATCTCCAGATGGTTTCAATGTGATAGCTGAAGGCAGGACACACCTGGCTCTGCCTGTTGTGCACACACAGCTTCAGTGGGACACAGCCCTGCCCGTGTGTTTGTTTTTCATCTGTGGCCGCTTTCCTGCTCCCATGGTGGAGTTGCGGACTGAAACAGTAGGCAGAGCTGCAAGTGTTTACTCCCTGGCTTATACTAGTGTGGACCCTGGCTCAGCATCTTAGTTTTCTACCCACTGTGGGTCACTGAGCTGTGTCAACGATGGCAGGAACTGGGTGGGGGTGGTTGGGTTGGGGTTCCTCCACTTAGTTGCTTAAGCAGCTGCTTGTCATTCCCCTCCTCCCCCAAATAAGCCTGTCCTCCTTCCTTCCTTCCTTTCAAAGGCTTTGACATAGTCAGATTCCTGGGCGGAGCTTGGAGGCAGTGGGCTCTGTTATCAGGGGAGGCAGAGGATCTCTGTCTGAACTCTGGCGAGTCCTCAGACTGTGCTGGGCAGGGCACATGAGCTGCTTGCTTAGCACCACCCTTCCGGTGGGAGGAAGGCCACTGTGTGACCCTGTGCGAGGGACCGTCCTGGCCTGGCCCTGCTTCTCCCCAGTGAGGAAGCTGGGCTCCAGCGTCCCTTCCGGCTTCCAGGTCCCATTGGGAAGTGGCTTCGTTTGGGCTATTTTAATGGGGACCATTTTGAAAGGAAGTTCCCCGCTCTATATAAGGTTCAGAGTGGCCACAGCCCTAAAGGCAAGGCCTCTGACCCCGCAGACACCATGGTGTTACCCGCTTCCCCCCCGCCAGCCCACTGGGTCTATGGGCCAGGCTGGGAGTGGGCTCAGCTCTCTGGCATTCTTTCTGGCCAGTATTTGAATTGGCTTTTCAAGTGGCCATGAGCATCTCTGGTGTTCTCCCAACTCCCCAGGCCTGGAGTAGGGGTTCCCCATTCTGGAGCTGCTGGAGCCATGAGCTCCACCCACATGATTTGGGGTGACAGAGTTTAGACAGAAGGCAGGGTTGGCTTGCTCAAGGCTACAGTGAGTTAGGGACAGAGGTGACTGTGCTAACTTCTCCCCCCACCGCACCCCTTTCCTTTCCATCAGTCTTTCCTGTCCCCCTTGGAGAACCCCCAGAAGGCTGTTCCCCTCAACTCTGACGTGCTGTTGTCTCCAGAGACCTAAGAAACAGATGCCTCTGAAGGAAGGACCTTGTCTAGGATGAAGCCTAGTGCAGGGAGTTTTCCTGGTGGTGTGGGGGGAGGTGAGGGGGGGCAAGTAGTGTTTCCCATCCAGCCTGTGCTGGTAGAGTCTGCCCCTCCATGCCTCTGCTCTGTCCCCTCAGGAGGCCGGGTCACTCAGATTGTCACTGTGCCCCAGGCTTAATTACATCACCTGTGACTACTTCCCTCAGGAGGGAAACAGGCTTGGGGAGTTCCTCAACTCCTATAGGTCCCATCTCTAGAAAGCTGCAGGGTGGAGGGCTGAGCGTGGAGTGCAGAACCAGGACCCCTGCTCTGTGCCTTTTGCTTGTTGGTTCTCTTTCTTGGGTTGCTTCTGGTTTTCTCTAGGCTCGCCCAGGTGACCCAGGGGAAGGGAAGGGCTTTGTGAGTGTTAGCTTGCCGCCAGAGGCCGAGGAGCAGCCTGAGGTGTTGCACTACTCCTGGTGGGTTGCCTTCAGCGTGTCGAGCAAAGCCCTCGGGGCCCATAGGAGTGGCCTAAGTACACATTTCACACACTGGAATGAAATTTCGCAAGGAGCCTGGCCACTAGACCGTCAGTGGAAAGGGGCTGCTTTGACACGCATGGTTTCGGGACCTTCCGTCAGCAGGCCCGGCCGGGCAGGTGCTTCTGGGGTACAGCAGCGCAGCTCGCACACTCGGCGGCGAGTGGTTGGGTGCGGCACCCATGACGAGGCAGGCTGGACTGGCCTCTCCCCTTTCTTCCCAGGGTCCCTCGTCTCAGGTGGGAAGGCTGATGCGGGATCTTTACAAGGGTACCCCCTCTCCCTCCAGGAGGCCACCGGCCCTAGTTGGGACTCAGCAATCCCCATCACCTGGCAGACAGTGGGGGATCCTTGGGGAGTCGCACTGCTCAGAAGCCTCTTCTGAGAAACGGCCTCACCTCTGGACCCCTTGACCGGCCCGCCCCTCCTTTTGGCCAGAGAGATAAGGGATGCCAGGAACTCAGGTTTGATCTTAACTCTTGGCCACCAGCCAGCTAGCCAGCCAGGTGACTGGACAAATAACCAAGTCGTTCTGTTTCTCAATTTTCATGTTTGAAAATGGTGGTAACAGTGCCCAGGTGATGAGTATGGAAGGGCCTCTTTGGGGTGTTCAGTGATTAACACGGGGCCTGGCACCAAGGGAAGGCTGGTGCTACTTGCCACCAAGCCACTGCAGTGATGTCCCCGCGCCCTCCCTTTGGGCTTGGGGGGAGCTGCGCTTCAGTCTCTGGGAGGGCATTGCATCAGGGTTTAGAAGAGGGACTAGGAAGGCTACTCCAAAGCCGGATGGCTGGCAGAACCGTCTCTCCCAGTGAGCATGGCCCAGCCCCACTGACCGTCAGTGTGAGAGTTCTCGGAGAGCCTGGCGAAGCAGGCGGTCCTGGCTCGTCACAGGGCTGCCCTGTGAGCTCCCAGACAGACCACTTCCCCTGTCTGGTCCTTCCTCAGTCAGCTCGCCTCTAAAGCAAGTGTTGGGCCCCGACTTTCTGTCGGGGTCAGCATTCATTAAATCCATGGTCTGACATGTGACCCCTGTTCCGTCTTTCCTGGTGCAAGTTAACTTGAGTCTTTCTTTTACAACCGAATGGAAGAAAGCGTGAGCCCTTTGTCTGTGAGCACAGCCCTTGTGAGAAGAGAACTGTGCTCAGTGGTGGGAAGCAGGCAGCTCACCGGGGCCTAGAGAGGGGTGATAGGGGATGGGATTTCCTCACCTTCCCCCATGGTGCCAGGCAGTGGGCGTGCTGCCCTCGTGTGCAGCTTGGTAGGCTGAGATGCTTGCTGGGGCCCCTGGAGGAGGCAGGGATGACAGCCTCCAGGCCTATCCTGCTCTGACCCTAATGTCCCCGTGTGGGCCTGGCCTTGGACCTGGCTAGCCTGGGCCTTTGCTTGGCCCACTCTTGCTTGGAATGCGTTTGGACTGAGTTAGACCTGGGAGTGTGCTGGGAGGCGAGCAGGCAGGACCTCGGGCAGGGCTGCTCTGTCAGGAGCTCTGGTGACTCACGTGCTCATGCCTGCTCTATACCTACAAGGGCCAAGTCCTTGCCAAGTTCTTGGGGTACAACCCTGAACAAAATGGAAAACCTCCCTCCCCTCAGAGAGCTTAAACGGGAGAGACACGAGACAGGTAGCTCGTGTGGTCGTGGCTGACTGCCGGAGGAAAAGCAAGCACTGGAGGTGGTCAGGATTAAGGTGGGGCTTGTCCACCTGGGACAGGAAAGGAGGCTCCTGAGCAGGTAACCTTGAAGAGCCTAGAATGAACTGAGGGATAGCGCCAGGCAGGGAGAGGGAAGGAGGACATTCTAGACCAAGGGAACCGGCACGACTGTAAGATGGGCTGAGCTTGCTGCGTTCAGAACTGGTACCGGTGCCAGCGTGGCCTGGAGTGGGGCTGGGAAGAGGGGATGGGTAGGAGATATCGATGGAGGGTGGGCCAAAGCCTGGTCGTGTTGGTCTTTGTGGGCTGTGGCGAGGAGTTTGAGTTTTATTCTAAGTGTTAAAGGAAGTCATTGCAGGGTATGGAGTCATGTGTTCTGTGTTTTTAAAAGATCATTGTAGTTGCTTGGGACCTGTGAGGAGTGCCGAGGGGGTAGAGCATGGACAGGTGGCAGCAGAGACAGGAGGAGAACTGGCCACGAGTTTTGGAGAGAGAACCAGCAGAGAGTCTGGTAGGAGGAACTTGGAGTTGGAGGGGAAGAGAGACATCAAGCATGCGGTCAGGGCTTTCTGTCTTAAGCAAGTGAGTAGGTGCCATGATATAACAAGGGCTAAGTTGGAGAGGAACCAGTTGAGGGTGGATGGGAGATGGGGGGGCGGGGGCAAGGCTCCAGTTGGGGGCATGTGCAGATTGAAGAGTCCTTCCATCATCACTCAGGTGACGAGTCAAGTAGATGCTGAGGTGACTTGGAGCAGCTGTGGCTGGAGACGGGTGTGTGGTCAGCAGTGTGCAGTGTAGATGGGATCAAAGCCTGTGAATGTCATCCAGAGAGCTCGGGATGGGGCAGGCCTGAGCGTGAGGCTTGCTAGCATTTAGAGAGCTCTGAGGAGGAGGAGGAGGCGTGACAGGGAGTGTGGACGATGCCTGGGACAGTGTGCCTCGTGGCCCAAAGCTGAGTGGTCTGTAGAGAAAGGAATCACCAGCTCATTGGACACCAGATGAGGCGAGAAGAAAGCCTCCACCTCCAGCGGTGGCAAGAGGGAGTGAGACACCCGGGACTCAGGGATGGTGGGGAGGAAGCCTCCAGGAACCAGTGGGCAGTGATGGCTCACCTTCCGGCTTGCTTACCAACTGAGACACTGGGGAGAGGAGGAGGTGGTTCGCCCCCCACCTCCCGTCCACCCCCCATTTGGCATTCTGCTTGGCCCGTGTTCCCCTTTGTGAGATAGAGGGATCGTCCCTGCAGGACGACTTCACTTGGGGCCCACCACTGTGAAGGAACCAGCAGTGGGAGGAAATCTGAGCCTCCAAAGAGTGGGCATGTCTGCACTTTCTGAAACTGGCCTGTGCTGCAGGAAGAGAAGAACCTGGAAAGCAAGCCCTATGCGTGTCTGGAGTGGGGCTGGGGAGGGAGGTGGATAGGAGATGACGGTGGAGGGTGGGCCAAAGAACGCCAGGGCTTGCTTTCCAGGTTCTTCTCTTCCTGTCTGCAGGCTGGCGGTGGGCTGCATAGGCAGGGACGTCCAGAAGCTGGAGAATCCACGCAGGAGAGGTGAGAGCCACGGAGACACCTGGCTCTGTTCTTTCCCACGAGGACCTGCCAGATGGTGTAAGGCAGTGAAACAGCAAACAGGAGGCTGATAATGTGAGACCAGGAGGTGTTGTTTCCGGTGGGAAAGTCCTCCCTGTTCAGGAATCTGTGTGGTGTTTGGGGTGGGGGGGTGCACTTGAGGCAGCCTAACCCTAGTGGGTTCCTGCAGGTGGCAAGTCAGGGTTGCGGCCTGCTGCTTTTCTGGGTGGGAACATTGCTTAGCTCAGGCCTATTTTAATTTAGTAACGAAGGATCCAGCATATCCTGAGCACTCATGTGCCTGGGGAGTGGGGTGGGGGGAGGTGAGACAGCTGCCTGAGTCTGTCTAGGCCTGAGGCCTGAGGCCAGAGACAGGTGGAGCAGTGCCGGGCTGTGCTGCACCGGAGCCTGTGGAGGCACCTGGGCGATGTCGTAGACACAGACCGCACTGAAATGGGGGTGCTTGTGGAAGGGGGACAGTGGCCATGGCCTGCTGGTGTCGTAGACACAGACCGCGCTGAAAAGGGGGTGCTTGTGGGATGGGGACAGTGGCCGTGGCCTGCCGGCTCTGACTGGTGTCTTGGCAGGGCAGTGTGTTCTGGGGCCTTTGCCTCCAAGTGGAGCTGGGGGGCTGAAGGAGTTTGCTTAACTGCTCGGAAGGTAGGTGTGGGTTATCCAGAGCTTGCTGTTGCCTTGTCCTGGGGTCCAGACCCTATCATCTGCAGGGTCCAGGGGCCCTGATCCACCAGGATGGACATGAGCCATTGCCACTCTCCTACTGCTCATCTGGATCCTTCTCTGAGAAGTCCGTTCAAGGTGCTGGCTTCCAACCTAACTCTCTCTCTCTCTCTCTCTCTCTCCCTCCCCCCCGCCCCCTCTCTTCCTACCCCCCTGCTCAGTTGGCTGGAGTTGCCTTCCTCGGAGCCGGCCTGTGGGCATGGAGCGAAAAGGTAAGTGTAGCTGTCACCGGGACCCTGAGCATCGACAGCCAGAGCCAGGCTGGTTCAGCATTCATGGTCCCCTCCTCCCTGACAGGCTTTGCTGTGCCAGGTGGTGATTTGTAGTCATTCATCTTTACAGAGCCAATTCTTGGAAACAGTTACTGAACTTATGAAAACTGCTTCCCCGCCTAAGGTCACACTGGGGGCCAGGCTGGGCTGCCGGGTATTGAGCTCTGTGAGTGTGGAGAGCTCTCTTTCCTGTTCCCAAAGCTCCAGGTCACCCTGGGCTGGTTGGCAGCTGTGTCCAGGGCAGGTCTGTGCCTTGGGAGCAGGACGGTCCTTGTGTTTATTCCTAAAGCTCTGTCCTCGCCCCAGAAAAACTCCAAACCAGGGAGCAGGGCTGTGCTATAGGTCCTGTGGGCCGGGCAGGTCCTGTGCCTTGTGCACCTCCTTGCCCAGCCCATGGAGGCAGGTAAGAGAGACAGTCTCTTACTCTCCAGGACAGGGCAATGGGAACTCTGGGGAGGATACTAGATGGCAGTGTGCCTTTTGCTCTGTGGGTGGCCGGGTTTTGGGGAGGTAGTGAGGGCTGAACAAGGCCCTCACAGCAGGGAGGGAGGCGGAGGGGAGAGAATGAACAAGGCCCTTGAGCCTTGGGCTGGGGTTTTCTGTCTTCAGTGGAGCCTCTAAAACAGTGTTCGGCAAACTCATTAGTCAACAGAGCCAAATATCAGTAGTACAATTGAAATTTCTTTTGAGAGCCAAATTTTTTAAACTTAAACTATATAGGTAGGTACATTGTTATTAACTTAATTAGGATACTCCTAGGCTGGCCTTTGCTAAAAACTCAAGGGGCCAAAGAGCCACATGTGACTCTCGAGCCGCAGTTTGCCGACCACTGCTCTAGAAGGTGGAGGTAGGAAGATCAGAGGGCCTTCTTGCCTTAGGAACTGGATAAGGCCCGCCTTTGGGTTTGGGCCCCTTCATGGTGGCCTGTGAACCTCTAAAGGGCAGCAGGAGCTGAGGTGCACTGTCCCTTTGTCCTAGTGACCTGGAAGCAGGTGCAAGTCATAGTCCATAGCGCCACCGTGTGGCCACATACGGAATAGTAGCAGCTCAACCAGCAGAGCCTGGAGCTTAGGCCTGATTTACTCAGCTGCTTAGTTCCCCCTGGGTGGCCTGGTCTGGCTGCTGTTTTCTCCTTCATTCTTTGAATCCCATAGAATTACTGTGCCTGTTTTGGTTGCCAGTAATCACATGTGACCATATTTAAATTAGTTAAAGTGAAATGCAAATTACAATTAATTTCTCCAGTTCCACTGGCCGCATTTCAGGTGCTCAGTAGCATTCATGACCATTGCTGTCACGTGGACAGTGCAGCTATGGCGCCTCGTTGCCAATCATAGTGTCGCAGACAGCTGCCTTCCTGGCCTTGCTGAATGCTTCCACGAGGGCGCTCACGCCGAAGCCACTTTCCTCTTAGGATAGTGGATTCTCCGTCAGTTGAGTGCAGTCAGTTGCCAGATGTCCGGAGGCCAAGGTGAGGCTCTGGCACCAGATGCCCTGACCACAGGTCCCATGGCTCCTCAGGGCTCCCCTTGCCCCAGGCCTGGATGGAGACCAGGAAAGCTGCGTGTGAAGGTCCAGGGGCTGAGGTGGGCAGGGATCTGCTGGGCAGAGAGGCCTCTAGGGGCAGGAGGGCAGGGGCCACATGCTCGTCTGGCTTACTGATGAGATGATTGAGCCTTGCAAGGCAGGAGCCTATCTTCATTCAGTTCTATACACAGCCCAGCCCTCTGCACCCAGGACTGTCTTTGAGGTTGATCCTGCCCTGCTCTCTGCTTCTTTCAGGGGGTGCTGTCGGACCTCACCAAAGTGACCCGGCTGCATGGAATCGACCCTGTGGTGCTGGTGCTGATGGTGGGCGTGGTCATGTTCACCCTGGGGTTTGCTGGCTGTGTGGGGGCCCTGCGGGAGAACATCTGCCTGCTCAAATTTGTGAGTGGCCCCAGGGGCGGGGTAGGGGACGCGTGGGGGGCTCTGTTGGGAAGGCTTTTTCCTTACCTGAGCGCACTTGTAGCAGCTCTTTCAGGCCTCCTTGGGGCCTTTGTGCGCTGCTGCCCCAGATGGTAAGATTTCAGGAAACAATCCGCGGAGCAAGCTCCTCATCCCGGAGAAAGAAGTTGGCCCCTCTGTTCTCAGCTCCCAGTGGACGGGGTCTGCTGCCCGCACCCTCCCCTCTCACCTTTTATCTTCCTCCCCAAGTTCTAAAGGAATTGTTTGCTGCTCACCTTTGCCCTTCCTGGCTGAGATCAGGAGATGTTGTCAGTGATGTTGGGAAAGCACTTCCCTCCTCCAGGGTGTATTGCATGTGCTGGCAGAACAAGTCACCAAGAGTTTAGTTTTATATTTAGATACTCTTTCATTTTGAAATGCATTCCGTTAAATAGCACCTGAGGAGGAAACAACAGAGTTGTGTTTTACAACATGTTATTTGTTGAATTCATTAGATCAAGCTTCCTCTTTCCTGAGCTTAACGTAAAAGGCAAAACACATGTGGTTTTCCCTAATTTTATTTTCCTTAAAAGCATTATGTTTCTTGCTTCTGTGTGAAGGGAGATTCCATTTTGGAAGGCCTGTGTGCATGTGTGTATATATATGTGTATGCATGCGTGTTACCCTCTCTCCTAGGCTGTGGTAAGGCCAATGAACATGGTGGGAGGGAGGCGTGTGGACCTATGACTACGTGGGCCCTTCCAGAATGCCACCACCACTGGGGCCTGGGGCCGCTGTGCTTCTGGCGACAGCTTTGTGCATACACCCTGACTGAGTGGTGCCAAACCCTGCCAGGAAACTCTCCGCCCTGTGCGGGTTCTGAGACCTCAGGCAACCTCTGTGCCTGTGTGCACCTCGGCTTCCTTCAGAGGAAAGGACACATTGGCTTGGGGCTTTCTCACCGTGTCTCTCATGTGGCTCTCCCACCAGCAGTGCAGTGATGCGGGTCAGGGAAGGCAGGGCGGATCTGGCCGAGGGGCAGGGTGGTGACTCTCGCTCTCGTTTCGTCCCCAGTTCTGCGGCACCATCGTGCTCATCTTCTTCCTCGAGCTGGCCGTGGCCGTGCTGGCCTTCTTGTTCCAGGACTGGGTGAGGGACCGGTTCCGCGAGTTCTTCGAGAGCAACATCAGATCCTACCGGGACGACATTGACCTGCAGAATCTCATTGACTCCCTTCAGAAAGCCGTAAGTCCCCTGCGGCACCCCGAGAGTGTGTGCTTTTCAGGCGTGCATCTGGGTGCTGCTCAGGAACCTGGAGCATAGGGGCCTGGACGGCCGCCTCTGCCGCTGGTCTGCTCGGCTCTGCCTGCTCATGGTTGCCGGGCAGTCCAGGCTTGCTCTTCGTGTGCACTCTCCCCCTCTGGTTTGGGCAGGCAAGTCCAGCTGTCCCATGTACACCTTCCCCAAGGAGCTCAGACCTCTGGTCCCTGGCCACGCAGGTGGCTGCAGTCCCCTGGGCACTGTGGGTATCGAGGGCCAAGGCTTCTCCTCCCCAGACATGTGACTCACTGTCAGGCTATGCCTGTGCCCTTCCTCCCAGGGACCTTTTCGCCTTCCTGTTTGAGAGGCAGAACTGCCTGGAGGGAGCTGCCTCAGGGGGAGAGGAATGCAACCTGGAACAGATCCCCAGGGGTTGCCATAGCAGTCCCAGCCTTCCCCTGCTGGCCTCTGCACCCTGGGCCATGCACCTGGAGGCTTGGACGGAGGACCACTCCCTGCCTCGCCTGCCTGTACGGCGGTGGCTCCCTCTTGGTCTGTGCTCTGCCCGAAAACCTACTTCTCAGGCACTTTTTGTATGGAACACATTAGTTCTGGGGAAAAAATGAGTAAGGAAGCATTAAAAATAACTATGCTCTGCTCTTACTATTTACCAAAACATGTTGTTTACCCTTGTTTCACGGATCTCGGGATATAGCCAAACCCCATTCGTGGGACCAGAGAGCCTTCCTATGTTGTGCAGGGTGACCTGTGTTAGTCTGTGAAAGTTACCTCGCCCCAGCCATTTGCTTTCTTTTCTTTTTTTAATTTAATAAAGTTTTGTTGATAAAAATGTACAGCTGTGGGACCTGTTCCTGCATCTTCACCAGCAGCGGGACCTCCCACCCTGGCGCTCCCACCCTGGCGTTGCTGGTGTAAATTATTGACTCTGGGCTTGGAAACGAGTTTACCGAGTCCTCTACTAGGAGTTCCCACAGGCTGCCCTGGCCAAGGAGCAGCGTTCTTCCGTCTCAGAGACAGCGGCCAGGGCACAAGCTGATAGCTGGGAGCTTCTTACAGAGTTAGTCCTGTGCTGCTCTGTCAGACAAAACTAGGATATTAGCTGTCCCGAACTTTGCCTTTGGACCACGTCTTCCTCTTGACCTTGCCCCAGAGTAGTTCAACAAGATCCATCCCAGCCACTTCCCGATGTCCCTCACTGCGCCTTCCGCTCGCGCCACGTCCCCTCTCTTCATTTTTATGCTCAATGGCATTGAGCGAGCTGCTGGCTCGCCACCCACTGGCCTAAAACATGGTCATTTCTCCATTGTCTTCCTTTCCTTTTAAAAGTAGAATGTCCCTGAGGTTTCCAGTGAATCATGGAACCTCCTCCTGGTGAATATCACGTGATCGTTAGAGCATCTGGAGTCATGGAGGTGGGGGTGGGGAGGTGGGCTTTACCTTACGTGTAAGAACCAGGCAGCCGGGTGTGTGTGTGTGCAGTGGCCAGGCAGGTGTGGGGACGGGGCTGCTCCTGGACGGTGCCTCCAGGCATGGTGTTTCCCGTGGGTTGGTTTTACACTCAGTCAAATGGGGTTCACTTGGTAGCTGCCCCAGGTAGTGGGGTCTTGGGGGTGGTGTCCCATTCACCCTAGATGTAGCTCTTCCTGTGGGAGTAGGTGGGCCAGGATGGGAATTTCTCGGGGAAGGGATATCCCGCCCACAAGGTATTCCCTTACACCCGGGTGCAGAGGACAGTGAGACACCTGTTCTGGACTGAGGTGGGAAGGGAGAGAACGCTTGAGGTGGAGGGGGGACCAGAGCTGGGCCTGTCTGCCCTGGGCCACAGGGGCACACAGAGCCAGCCTGTGGGATCCGGTGTGTGACCGCAGTTTCCTTCGTAAAGAAAGGGCTGCCTGGCATATCGCTCAGCATGTCTGCGCCGGTGACATCCGGAGCTGGTCCTCCCCCATTGTGACCCCAGTAGAGGTGCACAAAGCCGCGCGTTACTGAGACCGACCCTGTGCTGGCGGCCACAGCCCGGCCCGGAGCCCTCATGGCCTTGTCTTTGTGCTTGCAGAACCAGTGCTGCGGGGCGTACGGCCCTGAAGACTGGGACCTCAACGTCTACTTCAACTGCAGTGGTGCCAGCTATAGCCGCGAGAAGTGTGGCGTGCCCTTCTCCTGCTGTGTGCCAGACCCCGCGGTGAGTGGGCTGCGTGCTCTGGGTTGTGGCTCCCCTGTGGTGAACGAGTGCTAGGCTTGCCCTCCGTGCATGGATAAATTCCAGGAGTTTCCTGGAATTAAAACCTACACGCCCACCTGGCTCCGGGTTCTGGGTGAAGCAGGAGAAAACCAGTATTGTTCTCCCTGAAGGCTCTGACCTGGGTGCCTGGGCAAGATGTTCTGAGTGTATCCAGCCTGATCTGCCCTCTTCCTTCTCCCTCTACAGAGAGAACACTCAGTTCTTAGATAAAGCCACTCAGCTCTTAGATAAAGCCCACAGGCGTAGCCCTTGGGTGTCAGAAACCTGGGAAGGAGCTGGGAGTGTCTGCCGGGGCTCAGCCTGAGCGGGACTGAGCCCTTCATAGAATGTGGTGGTTACCACGGGCCTGGTGCTGCTCCAGGGCTGGCCACGCGGCAGCTTCCCTACTGAACGGCCAGGTTCCCAGCACAGGGAGGGGTGAGCTGACCTGTGGAAAGGCCTGGCCTGCCGCCTGCTTTTGTGTGACCTTCAAGCCAAAAATGACTTGGCCATTGGTTGAAAAAAATTTTTTTAAATATATTTTTATTGATTTTTTACAGAGATGAAGGGAGAGGGTTAGAGAATCAGAAACATCGATGAGAGAGACATCCATCAGCCGCCTCCTGTATGGCCCCCCACTGGGGATGTGCCTGCAACCGAGATACTTGCCCTTGTCTGGAATCGAACCTGGGACCTTTCAGTCCATAGGCCAACGCTCTTATCCACTGAGCCAAACCGGTTCTGGCTGGTTGAAAATTGTAAAAAGGATAATATTCTGTGACACGTGAAAATTACATGAAATTCAAATGTCAATGTCCATACTCTTTAAGTTCGATTGAGCTGTGCTGCGCCCGTCGCATTTGTGTTGGCACTGGCTGCTTTCGTGCCACGTGGCCACAGCCACACGGCCACCACAGGCGAGCCAGGGTGCATATTGTAGCCCTTCGCAAGGGAGGTTGGCCTGCCCATCCCAGCAGGAAAGGCTGCTCGGCAGCAGTTTCGGAGGATGGCAGCTATGCTGGCATGTGTGAGGGATTTGCTGTGTTTGGCTGTGACTCTTCCAGAGCCTCTACCACCAGCATCTCAAGGGAACAAGAATGACTGATGTTTTCTGCTTTTCTTGCAGCAAAAAGTTTTGAACACACAGTGTGGCTATGATGTCAGGACTCAGGTGAGAGCCCAGATAACTTTGCATTCTTCTGGTTTGCTCCCCGTGGTGCAGCTTCCTGGCATAGCAGGTGCAACTGGAGAGGGAGGACCAGGGGAGGTGAAGCTCAGGTGCTACCTGAGCAGGAGGCACGGTGGCCAGGGCACGTGCCCGGAGGGGCAGCGGGGCTCCTGGGGCAGCAGTGGCTGTGATTTCAAGCCCTGGGAGCTGCAGTCACAGAACCTCACAGTTGCTTCATTAGTGGGTAGAGAAAAACAAATGTTTGGGGACGAAGTTAAATTTTAAAAGAGATTTCTTGGGGCCCCTGGGGTGTCTGTTATTTAGGGATTCAGGATGCAGCTGCAGGAGCTCATGACTTGGTCCAGCGTTTGGAGGCAGTGAGACAGTGAGGAGGGAGGCGGGTCAGTCCTCAGGGCTCTCTGTAGGCCACAGCGTGGGTGCGCCTGGCCGTAAGGAAGGGAGTCCCACGGCAGCCCTTCTGCGGTGGCGTTTGGTGACGGGAGTGGTGGCCCTGTTGGCTATGGGTACTGGGGCATGCACCCTGGTTTGAGGGCCTGAACCCTTCTGCACTGACCTCTCCTTCACAGAGACAGGCCTGTACCCACAGCAGCTTCCAGTTAGGAATTCAGTGGACTTAGGCGCCACTGGAGTTAGGTGCTCGGGCTGCTGAAACAGCACTGCAGACTCGGTGGCTTCCACACACATTTATCTTCTCAGGGCCGTGGAGGTTAGAGATCCAAGACCAAGGGCTGTGTCTTCTGAGGCCACCTGCTCCTTCCTGAGTCCTCCCCTGGTCTCCCTCTGTCTTGGTGTCCTGATGTCCTCTTCTTCAGGACATGGTCATGTTGGATTAAGACCCACTCCAGTGACTTTGTTTTAGTAGATTCGCCTCTTTAAACACCCTATCTCCAAATACAGTCACATTCTGAGAGTTAGGACTTTACCATGAATTGTAGGGGACACAGTTCAGCCCCTAACACCACTAAAATGAATGAATATCCCATCAGTGTTGCCACAGTGGAGGCTGATTGGTGAGGGCAGGACTGCTTGCTGCATAAGCAGGAGTTGGGGGTGAGTGAGGGTGAGTGGGAGGGGTAGGGGTGGGGTGTGCATGCTCTTATGAGATCCCTGTGTGCTTGCTAAGCCTCCACTAGGGCTTATGATCAGCACAGTCAAAATTGAGGACAACCTTGCTTTTATGATGGACTTCAGGGCTGTGCCTGTCCCTGCTGGCTCTGACTTTTGGTGCCACTTTACTGTGACTGCGGGGCACACTCTGAGAAGCCACTGCCCCTTCTCTAGCCAACTCCTCTGGCTTGGAAGCCCCTGAACCCCCTTCTCCCAGTTTCTTTTTGAAGACACAGCTTCCTCTCCAAGCATGTGAGCAAAAGCCCCTTTCTCAGGTGTGGACTGTGAGAGGGCTGCACAGGTTGTTGTTTCACTTTGTGGAAGCCCAAAGGAAGGGGTTAAAGGTCATGGCCTTCACTACGCAGGTTATTGGCACAAACAGCCCAAGCCCACATTCCTTCTGGGGTTCTCTTTTCCCTGGGCACCGCTCCTGCTCCCTGAGGGGCCCTGTACAGGTGGAGCCTGGGTCCTGGGCTCAGGGTTTTGTGCTATCTTCCTGTAGCTGAAGAGCAAGTGGGACGAGTTCATCTTCACGAAAGGCTGCATCCCAGCGCTGGAGGGCTGGCTGCCGCGGAATATCTACATTGTGGCTGGCGTCTTCATCGCCATCTCCCTGCTTCAGGTCTGTCCCACTGTCCCTCGCAGCTGCACCTATTCAGTTGACCCAGATTCCACAGATGGGAAGGTGGTGGTGACCGGGGGCAGTGAGATTGGGGTGAGCAGCCTGGGGAAAGTCTGATGGGAGAACTGGCAGCAGAAAGTCAAGAATTTATCGGCCAGAGAAAGTAGTTTTCCCAGAGTGCCCAGAGCTCGGGTGAGCAGCCTCTAGGGCTGCCGCTGCTGTTAGGAGTGGAAACACACCTTTTAGAAAGCGTTTGACTCTGGCCTGGCCTTGAGGAGGGTATCTGAGGGGGCCTTGGGACTGCTAGCCGCCTCCCACACACTCCTTCCTCACTCAGCAGCAAGGCAAGTGATCTCATCGGAAGGCTGGGAGACAGAAGCATCCAGAAAAGGAAAGAAAAAATTTACTTGCAAAGCGGGCAAAGGAATCAGTTTAGAGGGACCGATGGCTCATCAAATACAAACCACAAGAATTTAAAGGGGAGGATAAACAATAGAACTTCTAAGGTGACTAGGGTCACATTTGTCTGTTCCTGGTGGAAAAACGTCAGTTTTCCCATCTGACTCCCCAGGCACGGAGGTCAGTCCGCAGTAGAAACCCGCAGTCGGATCAGGGCCGCCTTGGCTTTCTGTGGAACTCAGGTTTACAGGAAACATGCAGGAGTTATTATTTTCGAATCAGAACTAATCGGGGAGCCTGTTTTTTTTTTTTCTTTGTTTAACCCTAGGCACAGGTGTGTCCCTTTGCCTCTATGGTGCCTGCTGTTCTCCCCTTCAGGGTCCAGGGGTGCAGCCACATGGACCCAGGGCTCACTTTTCACTGGTGGGCTGGTCTTGCTTTGCCACACGCCCGTGGTTACTCTTGCTGCGTCCTCATTGTTGAGGCAGAAGTGGCTGTGGTGTGCAGCACCTGCATCGCCCTGTCCACGGGGCCCGCACCACCTTTTGTCCCACGCTGACGGCTACTGCCTCTCCTGGCCTTGGTTTCAGATATTTGGCATCTTCCTGGCGAAGACCCTGATCTCAGACATTGAGGCAGTGAAGGCCGGACATCACTTCTGAGGAGCAGTGGGGAGCACGAGGAACTGAGCCCCGCAGTGGAGGCCAGAGCCCTTCATGTCAACTTTACGTCCAGAGGGAGCGAAGCGGCCGCCCTGCTAGAGCCAGCGCCGTCTTCAGCATCAGTGTGGTGTGACCTCTGACCCTGCTTGCTGGTGCTGAAGACCGAGGGCCTCCTTCACGCTCTGAACGGAAGGAACTTATGACCAGGCCCCAGAGACAGAATAGTCTTTAGATGGAGGTGGCGACCGAGGGACCAGCTCCTGTAGATGCCAGGAAAGTTGACTGGGCCTCCTGGAGCCCAGTGTCTGCAAGCGCTCTGGCCCCTCACCACTTGTGACATCAGTGCTGGCCTGGCGGGCAGCTGTGTTCTCTGTGAGTAGGGCTTGGGTAGGGGACCAGCAGATGGACAGGGCTTCCCCTGCAGCAAAGGGTGCTGCCTGTAACGAGATGGGGATGACAGGTGGACCTCGGAAGCTGGTGGGGTCTGCAGGATCCTCAACTGTGTCCTAGTGCAGTAAGCCAGAGCCAGTGCCTGGAGTGGTGCGGTGAGCCTGGTCTGCTGCCCTCCCTCCTGGCTAGCCCAGCTGAGAGCTGCTCCAGTCTCCTCGGCATCACGCCCTGGAGGCACGAGGGACTGAGGCGTGGCTCTTCTCTGAGACTGGCTTTCCTTTTCTTAAAGTGTGTAAATAGTTTATTTATAGGGGCAAGAATGTTCTCACTCCATCTGCATTCCTTGGGCATTCTCTTCCAAGCAGCCTTACACTGTGTCTGGGACTGAAGCCATCCCTTCTAGTTCCTGTGAGTCTCCAGAACCAGCCCCGTCCTGCCAGCTGCTCCTCTCCATCCCCACAACCAAGTGCACCCACTGCCCTCCCCACTCGGCCGCACTGTCTTCTGGTCTTGGTGCTACTGAAACTGTCACCTGGAACTTGAATATGACTCCGCCACTGCGAGGCCGGGGGCCCCAGCCAGGGCGGCCTGAGCCCTTCCCCAGGGCTCCTCAGGCCACATGCAGAGGAGCTCCCTGCAGAGAGCGCCATGGCCAGGCCTCTGTGCCCACCCAGCTGCAGCTGGGGAGAACCCTGGGACATTTTGATACTAACTTTTGAGGTGACTCCTTTCTCCCCGACTGGGATACCTGTGGCCACCCTGCCCACCCCTCCTGTCAGGGCTGCTCTGGGCTTGCTCTTGGAAATGAAATCGTTGTGTGTGTGGAGCCCGAAGGGACGGCGGGCAGCTGTGGCTCAGGTTCCTGCTCCTCCGGGTCGGGTACCAGTTCTGTGCTCATGCAGGGACTGAGTGCCGCCTCCACCGCCTGGCCGGGCGTGCGTGCTGCTGTGGCGTAGCTGGTGGGTGTTTGTTGATGATACTGTTATAATGACTCCCCTCTCTCTCTCTTTTTTTTTTTTTTTACAATTTTTCCTAGACTAGGGGAAGAAGAATGCTTGCGTTTTGGGATGTGTGATGCTTTTCTTTGACTGCCAAGCTCTTTTATTGAATATATCTTTATAATAATGCTGTGGTTCTGGTGGTTCTTGTTTGGGTCACATCACATGGCATAGGCAGGATCTGCAGCTGCCAGGGCACTGGTGGGGTCAGGTGTGGCAGGACATGAATGACAGGAGGTCGGGGGGTAAAGGCACTCATTGTTGGTACAATCTGAAATGTGCTCTATCGGGTGATTTAAGACGGCTGCCCTCCGTGGAGGTTACTGCTGGCACTGGCAGCTGGTGGTTAGCTCTGCCTGCGAGAAGCCCGGTGGAAGAACTTGACTTTGGAGGAAATGCTGGTTTAGGTCACTCTGTCCCGCCCCTGGCAGGATGGTCCAGGCTACGTGGCTGGGGCACCGAGTTGGACTCTGTACCTGCTGGCCTCTCTCTGGCATGCCCATCTCATCAAGCACCTCTGAGCAAGCCTCCCTGGGAAAGTGGAGGCCCCAGACGTTTCCTGTTGGGGTGTGGACACCAGCAGCTCCTGGCCGGCTCCCATGGTCCCATTTATTCAGGAAGACCTGGAGGACAGACCCTTACAGACCACAGCCCAGTCCTTGGGGAAGTCTAGAGTTGGGTTTGTTTTCCAGTTAGTTTATTTAGCATTGAGGCCATTTTTAGCCACCTCATTGGACTCTGAGTAATTGGATGAGAACAGAAAAGAAGCCTAGAATAAGGAGTATACATGTGAGATACCAAACACACACGGGCTCTGTCTGCACAGGGCCTAGGCAGCCCTCTGGTCACCCCCATCCAGCTGCCCTGGGTCCCCACCCACCCCTGTCATAGCTGTTTACAGAATGTTCTACAGCTCATTTACTTCTTCGGCTCAGAGCGCCCCCATGGGTGCCACTCGTCCAGGGGGCAGCCCGTGGTCACGCTGCTTGCAGGACTGACCGCATGCATGAGTGACACCCGGCCCTGTGCCAGGAGGGAGTGTTTATCGCCCAGGTAACAGAAACTCGGTTCAGATGGTCTGAACAATGAGAGGAGGGTTTTGGCTCCTGAAACTGGAAAGTCCAGAGGTGGGGTGAGTTTCGGGCTTGGTTTGATCTGAGTGGCTTGGTGACGCCAGCAGGATCTGGTTTCCCATCTGCTGTGCCTTCCACGGTGTCCCCATCACCCCGGGCAGAGGGGAGCCCTCCATGGACAGCCTGGGGCCTGTGGTGGGCGGCATGTGGTGCGACCCTGTGCGTATCTGTTTACTGAACCAGGTGGCAGGGCGCCTGGAGGCCGCCAGCCCGTTTTGTTTTACTTCTGTGGGTGGATGTTTTAGTTGGCGTTGTGTGTTGCTCTTTCCAGCAGTTATAAAAACCCAATAGGCCCAGTGTGGCTCAGTGGTCGAGTGTCCACCTATGAATCAGGAGGTCACGAGTTTGATTCTGGGTCAGGGCACATGCATGGGTTGCAGTCTCGATCTCTGGTTGAGGTTGTGCAGGAGACAGCCAATAGATGATTCATCATTTATGTCTCTATTTCTCCCTCTCCCTTCCTCTCTGAAATCAATAAAAATATAAACCCCCTCCCCTCCACAAAACCTAGTAGTATTTTATTATTGGAATTGCTTCCTAGGGGGGTTTGTAAGAAAAACATATTATTATTATTTTGTTGATCCTCATCCGAGGATATTTCTCCCATTGATCTTTTTTTTTGAGAGAGTGGAAGGGAGGGAGATATATATATATATATATATATATATATATATAGATATACATATATATATATCCATATATATATATATATCCATATATATATATCCATATATATATATATATATATATATATATATCAGTGTGAGAGAGAGAGACATCCGTTGGTTGCTTCCTGTGTTATAGAAAACCGGAATAACCAAAGCATGCTTGGAGAGTTTGGAGTTACATTTATTTCTCGTGCGGGTCCAGAGGAAAATGTTTCTCAAATTCTGGGCCCCAACATGCAGAAATTTTCCATATTTATATATTTTTACCTTCTTTGTCTCCCAAATATGGAATGTTTTCCGCCCCTTTGCAAGTTCTTAAAGGGCCCCTATGTGCTGAGGCCTTGAGACCTCAACCAAAGACCTGACCTGGTGCCAGCACTGATGATTTTGTCTAGGAAAGGTTTAATGTCCTCTCTGAAGTGAGAATAGTCTAATTTTCCTTATTATTTAAGCAAGCAAACATTTACAGAAGCCAATAGCAAGATTAAAATTTCAAACAGTAGTTTTTATATAAGATGGATGCTTCACCTGCATATGCCTGATGGTAAGTGCCCTTGACTGGGAATTGAGTCTGCCACCTTTCTGTGTGCAGGCCAGCACTAACCACTGAACACACTGATCAGGGCAGGGAAACATATTTTTAAAGGAGGTCTCCTGGAAGGTGGGCTTATATTGTAATGAATGGGTACTTGGGGCTGGGCCATAATTGGTCTGTGGTGAGGTTGCCCTGAGCATCTTCGATACAGAGGCTAATTCTGGGCCCACAGGGTGGCTGCAAGGGGGTGAGGTCTCTTTAATCCCCCCTACCCCAACCTCCCGTGACCTACAGCAGCGCAGACTCCACAGGGAAGCTGAGCCAGACGGGCAGGGCGCCCAAGCTCTCCGCCTTTGCCTTGGGAGATGGCTGGTCATGAGCACAGTGGTTTAAAGGCATCCTCTGTGTAGTAAGACACGGACTCAAATCCAGTGCAGCTCTGAAGTTGTCAAGGAAATGAGCTGCAGAGCCTGAGCAGACAAGCCTGGCATCACCTGCTGGCCAGGCTGTAATTCTAGGGTGAGGCGCCTGTGTCCTCAAGAAGCCTCATGTACTGAATGCCCTTGTGCCCTGGAGGGGCCTTTGGAGTCCAGACAGCTTCTTGCCTGCCCCTGATGGATGGGTTGCTCCTGCTCCTGCTCCTGCTCCTGGGGAGGGTGGGCGCCGCCTGCATGCATGGCCCAGAGAGCCAGGTGCACGGTGCATGTCAGGGAGACCCAGGTGAGTGGGAAGGGAGTGGCTGGGCTTGCCTCCCAGGGGAGACGGGTGAGGCTATGGAGGACCTTCCATTTCCTCCGGCTCCAGGTACGTCCTTTAGGTTAGGGCCTGTGCTGTGTTCGGGGAGAGGTGGGGCTCAAAACGCTTTCATGCTTGTTTCTTCCTTGGTAAAATGGAGAGCCTTCTCCTGATTTCACAAGGGCTCCAGGAGTGTTAGTGAATGTGAATGACAGAGCTTGGTGACCCTGAAAGGTGGTGTCCATCCTCGGTCACTTTACACACCAGCCCTGTGGCCTTTGGCAAGGTATTTTACCTCTTTGAGCCCTTTTCATAAAGCGAGGTAATAATGCCCCCATGGGGGGTTGTTTTGAGGATTGAGATGAGGTGGGTAAAGTGTTTTAACATAGGACCAGATTATTTCGTGCACATCCCCAGCGTTACTGCTGATACAACTGTTGAAGAGGCTTTATCAGTAGATACCATTCCCCCGCACTTTCCCCTCCGAGGCTGGGCCACCGGGGTTCCCTGTGACACAGCTGGACTCCCAGCCAGGCTGAAATAAACAACCCCTTCCCTGTCCTTGTAGGACAAGGCTGTGAGGTCTGTGGGAGCCTCCTCAGGCACCTGGTCTTCAAGATCTGTTTGCTTTCCGAGTGGGAGGCGGGAGAAGGGTTGCTTCTTGCCTGGAGTGAATCCTGCAGGAAACCACCACATGGGAAGCTGACCCTGGAGCCTTCAGAGAGAGAGCAGTGGCCCCCACCTGCCCAGGGGCCCTGGGCGTCTGCAGAGGCCCTGCAGGCCAGACAAGGGAGCCAGCCAGCGGGGGGCCACAGCCTTCCAGCGGGGGGCCCAGGAGGGGTCAGGTTAGAGTACCTTTGAATGGAAAAGAGAAAAGGACCTGGAAACAGGCACTACACATGCTATGAAATGGTAGGACATGTGTTTCAGTGTGTGTGTGTGTGTGTGTGTGTGTGTGTGTGTGTGTGTATGTGTGTGTGAGAGAAAGAGAGAGAGAGACACCCCCATAGGCCCGACAATGTTTGCCTATGCCTCCCTCCACCTTTCTGGAAAAAATCTCTATGTCTGAAATGTGCTGGAAGTCCCCCAAGGTCAGGAAGTCACCCAAGTAAACAGTCTCCATCCAGGCTCTAAGGCAGCATGAGCCCAACGACTCCCCTTGATGGCCCGTCCCTCCCAGCCCAGCCCTCTTCTCCCCATACCTTGGCAGGAGCCCAGGGTTGCTGGCCCTGTTTGTGGATTCTTTGGGCACAAGAAACCATTCACCTGCAGTGTTGGTAGGGGGAGTGTTGTGTTTTCTTTCAGTTTTATCTCTCTGTTTTTCTTTTCTGTTTTTTAAGATACACACAGCTGTGGTCCAACATGAAAAGTGGTGGCCTCTGGGAGGGACCCTCCTGTTTCACAGGTGGGGCTGGGAACGGCTGCTCTGCAGGGGCCACGGCAGGTCTTTTCTTCTCTGAGTCAGTAGTTCTTCCTGTGCCCTCTGTTAGAGATAATTCCCCTCTCCCCAAAAACAGGCATCACTGATATTAATATTATGTATGCACTCATCAAATAGTTCATTTAGCCATTAATTAAATGAGGGAGCTGGCAGGATTACACGCCAGTTTAGAGGAGGAACCACAGTGAGCCTATGTGGAGTAAAGGAAGGTTGAGTCTGCCTTTTTTGGGGTTGGGGAGAGGGGCCAGTTGAATCTCATTGGGATGTACTCTGTGTGTGTCTATAAACAAGAAGTATTTTGCATGAACTCGAACTTGGAGCAGGATAGGGAACCTCTTCTGCCAAGGGCCATTTGGATATTTATAACATCATTTGAGAGCCATACAAAGTTATCATCTTAAAAATTAGCCTGCTATATCTGCCCAAACATTTAAGGAACTCACCCCTAATGCCTTGGCAGGGCCAGACCAAATGCTTTTGGGGGCTGTATATGTCCTGCCGGCTGGACGTTCCCTACTCCTGACTTAGAGACTTGTAGATGAGCTCAAGGGAAGTGAAAAGTATAGAGTCAAAATCAGGTAAGTGGAAGGGTATGCTCTAAACAGTGCATTGTTTTCCACCAGACACACCACAGTCTGCTTTTCCAAATTTCCCTCTACTCTTGCCATCTGGCAGAGCTCACTTTTCAAATAAGACCCCGGCAGCGAATCCAGAGTTGCCAGTCTCTCACTGCAAAGCAAAGTGGAGTTGGGGGCTAAGGGACCTGCCAGGGGCCACCGTGGGAGGCATCCTGGGAGCACTGGTTGCCCTCTCAGTCATGAGTGGGTGGGTGGCTCAGGCTGTCTGCTGTCCAGAGAGCCCGGTGGAAACAAAGCTGCTGTAGACTGTCCCTGTCCATGCCTGTAGACACTCAGTCACTGGATCCAAAATCGAATCTGTCTGCTCTTCCCAATCCCAAATGTCACCCATACCCCAACCTGCTCTTTCTGTCTTCTCCACCTCAGCCAAATCCAGGAGTGTGAGTATCACCTGGGCTCCGAGGCTGACATCAGCTCCAAAGTCAATGACACTAAGTCACCTGTTCTAACAGTTAAACCTTTCATCTAACCAAGGGATCCTGACGTTTCACTCCTGGCACAACTGTCATGATTTTCCTTCTGAATGATTCCCAGGATGACTCTTGCTCGCAGTGTGTGCATTCGAATCTCTTTTCAAGCATACTCTTTTCAAGCAGTGAGCTTACCTCCTGGGAGTCTCACCAGTGGGGACTTGGTGGCATTGCCATGTGAAAGAACCTATATGTAAGTTCTGAGAAGCTGGGCTGTGGGGTGCTCAGCCTCTGGTGGATGAACTCTCCCCTCCTTCCTCCCTGAAACACAATTCTTACACCTGGCAAAGGTATGCATTTACATTTTGTGACTGTGGTCTTTTTTCCTACCCCCACCACCTTCCTTCCTCCCCCAGGCTGCCCCAGCTACTGGCCTTGCAGCGATGGGCAAGTACCCTCTGGCTCTCGTTTGCCAGGCTGAAATGAGCATCTCAGACCAGAGTTCTTTTCTTTGATCCCAAGTGGCTGCTACTAAAGTGTGATAGTCCTGTATCCTCATTAAAAATCTCCTTGGGCCCAGCACTGCTGGGCTGGTGGGGTATGTGTGGATTGAGATAAGAGGAGAGAACTAACTTTATTTTCTCCATTTTGCATGAGTACGGACTGAACACAACTTGCCTTGCCAGGATAGCTGCTGAGTGGCAGAGCTGGATTTACAGTCCACAATTTCCACTCCGAGGAACGTCCTCCCTCCCTCTGATGACCATAACTCACAGGACACGTGAGCAAGAAAGTGGGCCAGTGCAGTGCACACACTGACATAGCAGTGTGAAGGCAGCATAGTGCAAATGAAAGAGCCAGAAACTGCCACCATTTCCTGGGAAAATGGAGAGAATAATCCCAGCCCTGCAGCTTAGGCAGGAGGGTAGTGGTTCTCAAAGTGTGGTCTCTAGACCAGCAGCCTGGGAACTTGTTAACATGCAAATTCTGTGACCCCACTCCAGGGTCTGTGGGATCAGAAACTCTGGGATGCAGCCGGCACTCTGTGTTTAATTCATGCTCAAGCGAGGACCATTGCATAAGGATAAAGTCACAATAGACTAACCACTATATCAATACCCCCTAAACTTGGGTGGCTTTGAAAAATAAGTGTTTATTTCTTGCTCATATCACAGTTGCTAGTGGGTTGTAATGTTCTACTCCACACAGTCTTTCAGGGACCCAGGCTCTTTCCATCTTGTGGCTCCAACCTCCTATAATTTTTCTTGAATTGGCTCTAGTCAGCTGGTGGTTGGGTAAGAGAGTGAGGCCTGGATGGCCTGCACACCACTTGTGTTCACATTCATTGGCCAGGAATCTGAAGCCACACATAGGAGGATACCAGTGGTCTATGCCCCAAGACCCACAGCTTAGGGAAGTGAAAACTGGAACTGGATTTTCTGGCTTCTGGAATCTTCCTTTGTAGCAAAACTGAGGGTCCGGCCTGCAGTGGGCTGGTCTGCCAGCCTTCAGCTCTGCTGAGCCTTCTGCCTCCAGAGTGGCCTGGAGACAGTGGGCACCTCATCCGCTGGGCGGAGGGGGTGAGCTCTCACAGGGCCAGAGCTTAGTCTGAGCTGTGGAGGGCAGATGGCACACTAATTCCTGCACTGCCCTCAGGTTTGACATGGGAAATGTGGGCACAGCTGTGTGACCCTAGAATGACTGTCCAGCTTAGAACAAGAGCCCCAGGGATGGGGTGGAGGGGAGGGCAGAAACCTGTTAGGGCTCAACAAGACCTGAGTTTAAGTCCTGGATTCAGTAGCAGCTATGTGACCTTGACAAAATTGGCCTTGGGGATAATACAAATGCCTGCTTCATAATCTTGTCCTGAGAATCAAACTAGATACAAAAACCCAACCCTTGGCACAGTGCCTGCTGCCACACAGTAGGTGTGTAGGGAATATTAGCAGTTCTTCCCTGGCTGCTCCCCTGAGGAGGGCGTGTGTGGGGGGGGGGTAGGAGGGGGTGGGGGTGGGGGGCAAGGCTCCGCTGGGATAAGGACCTGCTCTGGAGCCAAGCTCACTCTGGGTCTCAGCTGCCTGCAGGGCAGGGCAAGGCACCACAGCTGCGTGTTTGGTCCTATTGGTCGGGCGGCCTGGGGCCTGACTGGGCTGGGTTAGCTGTGACTCTCAGCTGAGGGACAGTTGGCAGGGCTGACAAACTGCCTTTAGTCAGAGCCAGGGGAACTTAGGAGGGCTTTGTGGGCGGCTACTCAGAGTGTAAGCCTTCTGGCCTTCTGGGACCCCGGATTGCCTCTTGCCCTTTAATTAATAAGAACCAGTCCTGGCCTGAGGCAGCCAATCTGTTAGACTTTGCTGAGCTGCCCTGTTCCAGGGGATTCGGGTGGAGTAGTGTTTTTCAATTAGCAGGACTGGGGCTCTAGGAGAGGTTAATGGGGCTGAAGGTGTGGGCAAGGGGAGGCCCTCTGTGTAGATGGCTGGGAGAGAGACAGCCACCAGCTCAGGACAACACCCCTCCCCCCACCCCCGCCCCCTGACCAGGGCTTCCTACCCCACTAGCTGTATACAGGCACAAGGGACTCCATATCCTCGGAGCAGGGGACTCCCCCTCTAGAAAATCCTCTCTTCACTGTGTCCCCGGCTTTCCAGAGTAGGCTAAGGAAAGGGAGCTGGGGCGATGAGGAAGTGGGTTGGCTACATTCAAAGATGGGGGCCTGGGAGGACTGCCTGGAGGGGCCGTAGAGATGGTCTGGCCCAGGTGTCTGAGTTTCTTAGTGTCCATCCTGTCCATCTCTGCTGGATCCTTGGCAAGCATGGATGGTCACAATGACCTTAGCTCAAAGTTAAGCAAAAAGGGGTTTACCTGCTGCTGTGCAGGAAGGGCTAGTGATGTTCACACAGAGAAGCCAGGCCTGGGGCTAGAACGGACTTGACACCTCCAGGTGTTTCTCTCCATTGGTGGCTCTCCCCACACTCCCCTCTGCACACATACTCTGCCTCCTGCAGGAAATAGGAAAAAGTAGCCTATTTCTCCCGGGGTTTCTCTAAACCCAGGCTCAAGTCACATGCCTGTCTGGGACTGAGGACTTTTCCCTTTAAACCAGGGGAGTCTAGGGAGCCTGGTGGGCAGACAGAACTGCTTACCACAGCCCAGCACCCCCACCTAATATTATGATTCACCACTTTAGTGAGGAACCAGGTCCCAGATTAAGGAGCAGGAAAACAACTCACATTGTTGCCGACTGTCACCCACTGAATGCTGATGGGTCTGCACAGCACCCAGATGACAGGCAGACACACAGGGAAAGGAGTGGGGAGACTCCCAGCGGCCAGGCCAGGCTGGCTGTACCTTTGGGTCAGAACTTGGGGCATAGATCACAAACTCGCATGTCTGTGCTGTTTTATTTTGCTTTCGAATGTCAGCGTGGGTGCCCTTGCTCTTTAAGGTGCTATGATCCCACTGATTCCTGGTGTCGAAAGCTCTAGGCCCTCTCCATGGATTCTAACTCCAAGGACTCATGCCCTTGCAGCCTATGTTCCTCCCACTCCTGCACCCCCCTAGCGGTCTCTGTCCCTCTGAATGGCAGAACTGGATAAAGTTCTTTCCTACCACCCTCCCCACCTCCCCCCAACTAAGAAATCTACTCACAGCAAGTGTTTTGTGTGATATGACATGTTGGTGAAGATTGGGTGGGAATATAAACTACTGCCACCACTATGGAAAATAATATAGAGATTCCTCTAAAATAAAGAACGTGTGGCTCAGTGATTGAGCGTTGAACCAGGAGATCAGGGTTCGATTCCCGTTCTGGGCATATGCCCGGGTTGCGGGCTCTATTCCCAGTGTGAGGTGTGCAGGAGGCAATCAGTGATTCTCTCTCATCACTGATATTTCTCTCTCCCTCTCCCATCCTCTCTGAAATCCATGAAAATACATAAATTAAAAATAAATAAACTAATACGTTAAAAAATAATGAAGACTAGAACTACCACATGACCCCACAATTCCACTTCTGGGTACTTATCCAGAGGAAATGAAAACACTAATTTGAAAAGATACCTGTACCCCTATGTTTATTGCAGCTTTATTGACAGTAGCCACAATAGGGAAGCAGCCCAAGTATCCGTTCAGGGATGAATGAATAAAGAAGGCGTGGTGCGTTTATAGGGTGTCCCACAAAAAGGTATACACCCTTTACAAGTGATGTTTCTTTTCAGATCTAACCCTTTGGAATTAATAATCATTGAAAGTGTGTGTATATTTTGGGGGAACACCCCGTATACAATGGAATATTAGTCATAATTTTGGAATTTTCACTCTTATGACTAATGTAATTAATCTTATTCATGCCACAGAACCCTCGGAGAGCATAGCCACCGAGGGAGGTCCTGGCAGGGTCACAGGACTCGGGCGAGGATCTGGTTAGTTATCCCTGCTCTGCTTTTGGAATGAACACCCTATTCCTCTCCCCTCCGCCGCCCCCCTCCCCGCTCTAATCACCTACCATTTTGATCAGATCCTAAGTAATTGCACATGTATTTGGATCTGTGTCTGGGCTTTCTCACTTCCATCCTCCTCTTCTTGTGTCAGAACTGAGATGTTTGATTTGACACATTTGAATACTGACAGTGGAATTCAAAATTCCTCATTATTTTCTGGGCTGTTCTCAAATTAATCCTCTGGGGTAACTGGGGGATTATTTTATCCCACCTCTCCCCCATTTCCCAGTTGATTTTCAGATTTGGCTTGAAAGTGTATTAAATGCATAGGTTAATTTAAGATTTTATTACTTATGTGTTGATGCTTAACAAATTGCCTGGAAGTTTATTTATATACACACTGAGGGTTATAGGAACAGCCTTGCTGTGTGACTCTGGCTCAGTCCCTTTGAGGTTTCAGTGAAACTGTTGGCCAGGGATGCAGCCTCACCTGCCCAGAGCCTCTGCCACCCTCACCCACCTGATTGTTGGCAGGAGCTTCAGTTCCCTGCCACGGGGATCTCATGACATGGTTTCCCCAGAGAGTGATGAGAGAAGAGAGACCCCAAAGGGGAAGTCCACATATCTTCACTGCCTAATTGCAAAGGGGACAGGTCATCATTTCTGCAGTCTATTGGTCACACAGATCAACCCTGATAGGAGTGGGAGGGGCCTCAGAAGGCCATGATGCCAGGAGGCAGGGCTCTTGGAGCCTCTTGGAGGCCCCTAACAGATGAACTAAACACTTTACAGCATTAGGTCTTTCTGAATGTGCCATGTTCCTGTACACACTTAAATCCGACTTGTGTTCTCAGGGAAGATTTCCACTTTCCTTCACACAGGTCCCCGCTTTGTTAAATCCATGCTCAGTATTTCATATCTATTTGGCTGCTATTGTGAATGGGATCTTTTCCACTTGGTATTTTCTAAGTCATTGTTGTGCTCAGACAGGGACACTATTGATTTTTATGGCCATAATTTGTCAGTAGAGCTTAACTGGTGACAAGGCAAAACCACTCGACTTTCACTGAGCCCTGGGATTGGGAAACCGAGACCAGGTGAGATCCCAAATGTGCTCTTGGGAGTGGCTTTACCACATGACTCAGTGCAGGTGAGGTGAGCAAACATAAGGAGCCTTCCTGTAGCTACTCCTCGAGTGGTGGCTGTGCCCAGGGGTTTCCAAGCCGAGGTGATGGGTTCTCTGGCCGATACTTGAACCTGTGTTGGTGGGAGCCTGTGGTAGATAGATTGTGAGAGGACAGCCATGGCGTGCTGCCTAGTGCCCATGGAGTCAGCCCATCTGCCCATGACTTCAGTCCCGTCTCCAGCAACCTCTGTCCAGGATCCTGTTCTGGATGCCTCCTCAGTGTATGCTCAGCTCTAATCAACTCCACCTGGAAAGTTCCTCATCCATTCCCTCTTCTTTTTAAAAAAACATATTTTATTGATTTTTTTACAGAGAGGAAGGCAGAGGGGGAGAGAGTTAGAAACACCGATGAGAGTAACAATCAGCTGCCTCCTGCACACTCTACTGGGGATGTACCCACAACCAAGGTATATGCCCTTGACCGGAATTGAACCTTCAGTCTGCAGGCTGAGCCTGAGCCAAACCGGTTAGGGCCATTCTCTCTTCTAATAGGCATTTATCTGGCACCTACTGCATGCCAAGCAGTGTTCCGGGCAGAGGGCATCAGTGGAGCACCTGCACTTGTGGTGTGTGTCATCTCCTAAGGGAAGAGAGACAAAAACACAAGTAAGATGATATTTTACAAAGTAAGGGATAAGGGGAAAACTGAACAGGAGGATCAGGGATATAGAGGAGCTAAAGATTTGAGCAAAGACTTGAAAGAGGTGATTGGACCACTTGGGTTCCAGGCAGAGGGAACAGCCAGTGGAAGGCTCTGGGGAGGCCAGATGCCTGGTGTCTGCAGAAAGCCAAGGACACCAGCGGATTGGAGCCAGGAAGGGAGGGAGGGAGAGTGCTGGAGGGGCTGCCTGGGGAGATGAAGGAGGGAGGCAGATCATGGGCCCCTGCAAGGACTTGGCTTTGACTCAATAAAATGAGCCATTGCAAGGATTTTAATAGAGATCTGATCTGATTTTTGTCGTAAGAGGATTTTAGGTGGAATCAGAGAGGCCTGATAGGAGGCTCTGGGGTGAGGACTCTCTCCCAAGTCTGCCCTCCGTGACTCATTGCCTCTGTCGTAGGCTTGGGCCGTGGTCATAGGCTTGGGCCAATGGTTGCCACCGTTCTGCCTCCTGCTCTTCAGTGTCTCTTCCTATCCAGCACCAGAGCTGTCTGAGCAATGTCTCCAGGCCCTTCTTTAGCTCTGAACCTCTGAGTCACATTTGTAAAGGACTTTTGAAATATATCTTATTTCAATCATACGAGTCATGTAGTTGACTCATGGCATTAAACAATATGGACTTGTCTAAAGTGGTCTCCCTCTCTCTTCCAGAAGAAAGCAAAGAACCATGTGTGTTCTTCGATATTTTCCCTTTGTCTACACAAAATAAACACAGACTTTAAAAAGTGGATTACACTGTGCACAATATGCAATTTCATTTTATCTGCCCTGGACATTTTTCCTCGCTACACCTTTGTGAAGGTGTGGTGTTCCACCCTGGGCAGCCCTCAACCCACCGAGGGGACATTCGGGTGGTTTTCAGAAGAAACTGTGTTAGCATGCAAAATCACATCACATTGGCCAGCAACAAATGAAAACAAAATAAAACCAGTTGAAAGGCGGCAGAAACCCATGTCTGAATACCCCAAGTGCCCGGCCCCATTTTCAGACTCCAGGTATTCCCTCTCTCCCCCCAACTCTCCCGAAGGAACCACTGAAGGCTCCTTTCGTGCGCAGCCCCAGCCACTGAGGTCCGGGCCATTAACAGCCGCTGTGTCCCCCTCGCTTGGCTGGCCAGGGGCTCCCCTCTCCTCAGGTCTTGGCACGTCCCTTAGCTTCCCACTGCGTCCCTGTGCGCTTGGCCATCTCCCCACATAGGCTGTCCCTCTCCTCGAGGCCGCCAGGGGGCGCCCCAGCCCGGGCCCAGTGGCCCACAGTGCCTGGGAGGACGGATCTGCGGTGGCGCGCCCAGCGGGAGGTGGCGCCACGCGGGCGGAGCAGCTCCCGGCCGCGCCCACAGGAAATCAGACGCCGCTGGCGCCCTGCTGCCCTCCATGGCCTGGCCTCCTGCCCCACTGACCTGGGATTGCCAGGTAGCACTCAGCGCCCTGCGGCACTAAACGGAGTGCTTCCTGTCTGACCACTGCCCACCTTCTCCGAACAGGGTCACCGCTGCAAGAGTGGCACCCGGGAACCTCCGTCCCCAAGCGACCTGCGGGTCCTGCTGCGCTCACATTGCTCTGCCCCCTCTTCGTGTAGGAGCCTGGGGGACCCAGGAAAAGGGAGGAGGCAGCCAGCGCTTTCTGCTCGTCCTCTCTCCCCTTCTAGTCTCCGGACTCCGGCTCCACCCGCCACAGCTCGAGCACTAGCGGGAAGAATTTGGGGAGGCAGGAGGCGACTGGAGAAGGTTCTGGGTCAGGAGGCCAGGACTTGGAGGTGGGAGGACAGAGGATAGGGCACGGGGCCAGGGCCCAGGGCCGGTGCTGCGTGGCAGGAGCCTCTCTGTGTGGGAGCTCCAAGGTCTGGGTCATGCGGGGACAAGCCTGCTAAACCTCCGGAGGGCAGCCTGGCCCTCACGCTTCCTTGTGATGGTGTGGGCTTGAAGCTCATTTGAACCACCTTAATTTTTCTTCCTGTTCCCTGTGGTCCATCACTCTCGAGTGCCCCATCCACCTCCGTCCTCATAGGGAGGAAAGGTCACCTATGCCACCAGGCCACAGTGCCGAGTTCTGTTGATTTCCTCCTCCTTGTGTTACATTTTTAAACCATCAAAACATTCGTAGTTGTCAGTGGATGTTAAATTTGAAATCTGGATAGGGTCCCAGTGTGGCAGCTCATTGATTGGGTAGCTATAGGCAAGTTACTTATGGATCCTGAACCCCAGTTTCTTTATGCCCCAGCTGTGAGCAGCTCTGAGCACTTGTCAGGCCTGTTCAACAGAGGCTGCTGTCCACCTGAAAGTTGGTGACATTGGCTCTGTCCGGGTGTGCCAGATCCCAGGCTTCTGGACCATGCGGTTTCGTTCTTTTTGGTCACCTTCACACACCTGCACAAACAACAACAAGACCACCGACAACCACCAAAACTGCGGGTTCATCTGTCAGCCCATGCTCCGCTCAGAACCTCACTGTAGGGAAAGGGGAGAGGCTCTCTGCCTCCCTCTGTCCTTGAACTCCACAGAGAAGCCCCTTCCGTTTTCCCTCCTGATTCTACTTTGTTCTCTTTCTTGGCTCTAACACAGAGGAAGCTCTCTCCTCCCCTCGGGCAGGGTTTAAAGGCATTACCTCGGGATGCCAGATGTCCTGGAGAAGGTTGAAATGTGGAGCCGTGGAGGGAAGGCAGGGGAGCTTAGAGGCTGCTGGCTGGCTGCTCTGGCCTGTGAAATTGGCTCAAAAGACGTGGAATTAGTAGGTGAAGTCGCCTGTGCCTCCTCCTCTTACCTGCGGAGGAGAGATCGGTTCCTGGCTGGCCGGGGCAGTGTCATCGATACAGCTGGTGTCATCGTTACCTTCCACTAACAGATCACTCGACACCCGTGGCTCTGCAGGGCTGTGCCTGACGCTGTCCCGGGAGCTGGAGCTTTGACCCTCCCATTGCCCTGAACCCCAGGCAAGCCAGCGAGGCGCTATTGTGATGCGGTGCTTGGTGACCCAGCAGGACTAGACTGTTCCTGGTGCTCACCTCCCCTGTAGGGTCCCAGCCGCCTCTCAGCTTCCTGCTGCCAGGCCAGTCCATTGCTATCCTGGGCAGAGGAGATGAGTTTGCCGCTTGCTAGGAGCTGAGACAGAGTGACATGCTGCACAGAGAAGGGGCTCCTGGGGAAGCCCTGGAGTGAGGAGCCAGGTGAGGAGCAGCCTGGGGTGTCCGGCCTTCTGGGCTTGCTGGTGTGGGCACCCGGTGGCACCATGCTGCAGCAGATCCTGCACGACATGTACATTGACCCCGAGCTCCTGGCCGAGCTCAGTGACGTGCAGAAGCACATCCTCTTCTACAAGATGCGAGAGGAGCAGCTGCGGCGCTGGCGGGAGCGTGAGGCCTGGGAGGCCCTGGCCCAGGCGGAGGGCCTCAGGCCCCCGAAGGTCAAGCGAGGTATGTGCCAGGGAGTTGCTGAGGGGCTCCTTATTAATGCCAGGCTAGGTTTTGCTTTAAGACGGGCACTGATGGGATGTGAGGTTGGAGCTTGAAACCCTTGTTCTGTGAGTGTCTGGGTCCCAGGAGTATGGGCCTTGGTTTTATGTCCAGGTCTGTAGGCCCCACGGCTGCAGAGGGGGCCGCCCAGGGACATGATGGTGCTGGGGAATGGGACCTGCTTTGTCTTGAGGGCAACTGAAGTCCTGGGAGGGTACCATTGGGACCTCAGGTGGTCTTTGACACCGGTGGTGACTGCCTGGCAAAGAAGCCAGTGCAACCAAGCTGTGCAGTCGCTCCCTTTCTTGTGTGGGAGGCACACGGTTCTGGGTGAGGCCAGTTCTGGGCATATTTACTCTCCACCCTGCCCTCTTGTGAGAGGATCCTCCCTGGGCATCTGGAGGGGTTGCTAGAGAATGTCCTGCACAGAGTACCAGCCCCAAATAGCAGTAGCAACTGCAGTCAAGCAGAAAGATCTCAGCCCTCATTGCAGGGCATTTGCCTGCTGTCATGTGCAGTCAAGCCCAGGGACAGTGCACCTGTGAAGGAAGACACCCTGAGGCTGGCAGCTGCTAGGTGGTGGCGCTCTGTGCATGCTGCCTACAGAGTGTGCAGCATCCATTCATTCCTCTCCCCTGTACTCCCACCAGCCTAAAATGGCCTCTATCTGGTCTCCAGAGTGAAGTGCAGACTTGATCTGTTTAGAGTTTCCAATCAGGATGAAGTCCTGTTTCTGTGCTGGACATGCTGGCCTCTTGGGCACTTGGCTCCTGCTCTCTATCCCAGGCTCACTGGACAGTCCTTGCTGTGTGCCGCAGGCCACCCTTGCACCACCTGGCAGCTCACTCCAGCCTCTGTCTTTGCATGAGTAGTTCTTCCTATTGGATTGTCCCCCTGCCTTCATTCTCCTGACAAACTCCTTCAAGAACTGGTCCCCTCCTTTGGCATCTTTTGGAGATGCTACTGGCACAGAGAAGTACTTATTTCTCTGCAGCTGCTTGGCATTGGAACCCACCCCTGCTCTACAGTTGCCACATTGGCATTTGTCTTCTGCTTGCTTGGCTCCCCCGGGGACTCAAAGGGTAGGAGGCCTTACCCCAATGTCTTCCATCCTGGGTCCAGCCCAGAGCAGGCACAGAGCGTTAAGTCCTCGTTCTGCACAAGATGCAGCAGGACCCCAGGGGGCAGAGCTGTATGACTTGGCTATGCATGGCTGGTGCCAAGGCTGGGCTGATGGCCGGTCTGTGCTGGCAGCTGCATCATTAGCTGTTGAAAACACAGGCCGCCTTTCCAGCCCCACCCCACCTGACTCTGGGGCCTCACATGGGCTGTGCAGTGACTCTTTGGGGAAGAAGACAGATGCCTGAAAATTTAACTGCAAAAATATTTTTATGGCGATTTGTCACACGCTGACATCCACATTCTCATGTATAAATTATACATTAAACTCATTCTGGTGCAGATGACTCTTTTCCGGGTAATTAATTTTCTGATTTATAAAGAATGGAAAAAGAGAAGAAAACACAGAGGAATGAGTGTGTTCCAGGTCAGGAGCCCATCCAGATCTCAGCTCTTTGCTTCGGTCCTGCCTGTGGAGCTGTTGGGGCAGATAAGGGGGAGCTCTGGGGCCAGCTATACCCCAAAGGCTGCACAGCTTCCTGCTGCTGGTCCAGGATGCCTGGTGCCTGCTTCCTGCTTCCTGTCCTCCGGTCATGACGCAAGTTTCAACAACCTCTCACCTCCTCAGTGAACTTCACGTTTACCAGCTGCCTACCCGCACTGAATACTTTCATAGCCCAGTGACCCTGTTTCAGTGAAGCCATGGCTCATAGAAATGTCGCAATCCATCATGTAGATACTAAGAAATGGAGTTGGGACCTGTATCCCATGACTTTGACCTTGGGTGCAATTACTGATGTTTTTCTATTCATTCACTTTTGAATTATGACTCAAGTTCAACAGATCATCTGTGCATTCATTCATTTCTTCATTCACTCTCTTATCCAACATAACTAAGTGCTCACTTAGGTCAACTGGACAGAGCTTTGCAGATCCTGGGGAACACAGCCGGGAGCAAGGCTTGGTGCCAAGCAGGCACATGGTGGCTCAGGGAGGGGACAGGCTCCGTGGGCTGGATCTTTTCCTCTTCCTTATCTTCATAGACACTCCCTCCACCAAGTTTGCCCAAAGGTAGCATCTGCTGTGCCCTGTGAAGCTGTGTGCCAGCCCCTGGGGACCCCTGAGGACAACTTAGTCCTGGTAAACCTGGAAGGATGCTTTGCCTCCTCCTGTCCATTGCCCCAGTACTGCTTGGCCCCTAAGGCCTCCACCTCACCCTCTCTTTTCTGTGGACATTCCCCAGCTCCTTGCAGGCCTTACTGGCTGCTTTTAGGACTCTGGTGCTGAGGGCAGGGTGGGACCAGACACACCTGTCGCTGTGGGTTGTCTGCTCTCCAGTTGAGTCAGGAGAGGGTAGGAGCTAACACTGTGATGCAGACCGTGCCAGATCACAGAACTGATCCTGGAGTACACATTTGGGGCCGCACAGACATCGCTGGGGTGAAAGATGACAGTTATGAAGGGAAGCATCACTTCCCTGATGACACGGTCTATCTCTTGTTTTCACTTTATATTTGGTGAGGATCTTTGTATGTCCTAAGCGTCGTGGAAGACACACATCTTCAGCGTAGGCGCCCTCTCACCTGCCATCAGCTTTGTTGCTTTGCTACATTCCTGACCACATCTGATGTCCCATAGAAATCGGTGTCCTTAGGCTGAGGCTGGGAAGGCAGTAGCATTACATTCCTGCTGGATTTCAGCCAGGCCCCAGCATGGTTATGACCTTGGCAACCTCTTTCCCTCCTGTGCTCTTTCACCAGCTCAGAAACCCACACCCCCATCAGGGGCTGCAGCCTTCAAGACCTCTGGCCCCTCTGCTTGCTCAGCTATCCCCATTTCCTGGGGCTGAGCCAGTGTTCCCTGGGACACAGACTCGGGACATTGTGTTCAAACTACTGTCGTGACCCAGAAAGCTCCTCCCTGGCCTGTCAGTTCTTCCATGATTGGCAGTTTCTGTGGGTGTTAGATCGGTTCCTCGCTGACCACCACCACCATCCCTACATCCTTTGCCTGGGAACCAGGCATTTTTCTCACCCTCTTTCCCACTTCCTCTTAGCGTGTTGACCACAGCCACACTGCGACTCAGGCCTGCACACGAAGTGGCTGGCTTATTGTCCTCTGTGCTTCTTGCTCACACAGCCACCCCCATGTTAGCATCTCCACGGGCCTCCGTGCTGGCCCCTGCCTGGCCCTTGCTCTAGCCTATGGACGCTCCTGGCACAGCTGGGTCCCAGCCCTACTGCCTCTGTTCCCCACAGCTGGGGTCAAGAGGTGGCTTCCTCCCTCCTAGCGCCCCCTCTCCCTGCCGGTTCAGCCTGTGCAGCTCCCAGAAGCATCCCTGACCAGGGCCTGAGGGAGACACCTGTTTAGCATCCTCTCTGTGTAGAAGCATCAGCTGCTCCTGCTGCATACCTGCTTAGGCTTTGGTGCCTCATGTGTACCTGGTCCATACCCTAATGAAGCTGTAGGACACAGTCCTAGCTGTGCAGCTGCTTTCATTCAGTAACCATGGCAACCTTCCCTGGGGCCTGAGTCCTCCTAGCCTCAGTGTGTTCCCTTTCCCAGGTGGAAGTCCTGATTGTACTTGGCTGCAGACATGCCTAATGCAGCTCTGTTCTCACACTGACGCTGTACGACCTTTTCTCACACTGTACGACCAGTGCCCTTTCAACATGCTAATTAGCTCACTCACTTTCCTTCCTCAGTGGCACAGAACATGCAAATGCCTTTCGCTGGCCTCTGCCCACTCTCCAACCCAATTTCCACCCATTGGGGTCCCTCTGCTCTTTCCCAAGCCCTCTTGAGGCCAGTTCCCTCCAGCATTCATTTCTCATTACATGGTGAGCCTTTCTCTAACTACCTTCCCAGTGAGCCCCATCCCAATCTCTTTTCCCAGCACTCTGCCCAGTTTTCTTCATAGTGAGATGGGAGTTTAAGCTGTTGGGTTCGCTGTCTCGAGAAATTGCCGAATGAATTCACGGACAAGGGAGGGGTAAGACAAAGGGAGATAAATTTATTAAAGTGAAAGTAACAAAGCTCTCAGCATGTGAGAGGGTCCCTCCCAAAAAGGGTTGCCGCAGAAGCTCACCAGTCTAGGAGTTTATATTTCCTGCACTTGTCTTCTATTGGCTTTTTCGAAAATTTCCTTCCTTATCACCAACCAATCTTCTCTTGCTCTCGTCTTCCTGCTTTTAGCTCCTGCTCTTGGGTTGGATGGAAGGGTGGGAAGGGCAGCCCTAGAGTTGGCTGGTACATTCTGCTGATTTTGCTCACATCTTGACCATCCTCTTGATCTGCTGTCTTCCCTCCCCGAGGCCCTTACCCTAAACTGCCTGATCCTAACTCCTCAACAGCAGATACTTTTTAATAAAAGAGTATCCTTTTTTTAAAAACAAAAATAGTGCTACCATCCACACCACATAAAATTTACCATTTTAACCATAAAATGCTGTGCAACCTAGTGATACTTAGTATGTTCAAAACTTTGTATAACCACTACCTCCATCTTGTTCCAGAACATTTCTGCATCTATGAATCAGTCACTCCCCATCCCCCTGTCCCCTCAGCCCCTGACACCAGTAACTCTTTTCTGTCTCTATGGATTCCTCCTTCTCTCCCTCTTCCCCTTCCCTTCCTTCTCCTCTCTCTCTCCTCCCTCTTCCTGCTTCTGAATCTGTTTGCTCAGTTGAGGCCAGTCTTCTCCATGAGCCTGAAAGTACCATGAGACCATGGGTGTTGCTTGCATTGTTTCTATCCGGACTGTGCACACAGCCTAGGGCTTTGGTGGGTGTGTGGGCGGGTGGGGGAGTAGCTGCTAAGACCTTTGCAGCCTCCTGTATAAGAGGGCTCGATTGGAGGGACAGGTGTTACCGATTTCTTCTTGAGTGAAAGAATGAGTGCTGGTGCCGTGTGACTCTTCCCTAGACCTTGAAAATCTCTAGGGAAGTATAAAAATCACAATGTGTTTGTGTTTGGGGATATATTATAGAAGCCAAAATACAATCTGCAATATACAAGTAATGGACATTCTGTCACCTCATACTTCTAACTCATTTCATTTCTTGTTTTAAAATTTTGACTTAGATTTTAGTTCCCCAAGTTCTGCTTTTCATCTTTGCATCTGCTTAATGTATATTGTCTAAATCTTTTCTTTTTTTTTTCCAAAATATATTTTATTGATTTTTTACAGAGAGGAAGGGAGAAGGATAGAGAGTTAGAAACATCGATGAGAGAGAGACATCAATCAACCGCCTCCTGCACACCTCCCACTGGAGATGTGCCCGCAACCAAGGCACATGCCCCTGACCGGAATCAAACCTGGGACCCTTCAGTCCGCAGGCCGATGCTCTATCCACTGAGCCAAACCGGTTTTGGCTAAATCTTTCCTTTCTCTCTGCCTTTTGTCCCTGTTTTGTTTTAAGGAGAATCTATTGGAGAATGTGGGGCATATATTTTAAAACTTTTAAAAAGAAAGGCACTCCAATTTATTTTCTCCATCGTTATCAAGATTGAACCATTATTTACTAAAGATGAAAAAGAAAAAAATATTTTTTCAATTCTTCTCCATTATTTTGTTGGTATAATCAAGGATTTAAAAAAATATTTTTATTGATTTCAGAGAGGGAGCAAGAAGGAGAGAGAGATAGAAACATCAATAATGAAAGAGAATCATTGATTGGATGTCCTCCATTGGGATTGAGCCCAGAACCTGGGCATGTGCCCTGACCTGGAATTGAACCATGACCTCCTGGTTCATAGGTCAATGCTCAACCATTGAGCTGCACTGGCTGGGCTAATCAAGGATTTTAAATAGATTTTGTTTGTTTATATCATCTTTCAAGATTTGTTAAAATTAGTAATTATTTGGACATTAATTCTACTTTGAATTGGTTTCATTGCTCCCTGCATTTTTTCCATCTGAGGGAAAAGTGATACTGCACCAGGGATTTGTCCAACCCACCAGCATCCCCACACTGTTAGGATTTTCAGCGCATCAGATAGAAGTCATTCAACACCAAGAGAAACCCAGGCTTGAAGCTGTCTTCTGCCTACCCTGTGTTGCCAGACATGGTGTGGGCTCCATTGATTTTGGCATGCTGGTTTTTTTCAAGCTCCTCATGAAATTTTCTGTTGGTTCCAACAGTTTTCTAGTAAATAAACGTGGATTACTAAGTTGTCAGTGAACACCGGGGTGTTGGAGGTGCGGGTGTCCAGATTTCTGGAGCTGTTCTCAGACCCCTTTCCTGGGTACTGGGGCAGTGCTTCTAGGATAGTACCTTGGTGGAGGGGAGGGAAGTTTGGGGAGACCACTAACATAATCTCCCCAGTGCTTGGCAGGTGTGGGTGTCCTCAGGGAGGAGGGTGCAGCTTTTTCGGCTGTGGCAAGAGATCAACCTTACTCGGAGCCCTTACTTGTCAGCTCTGAGCATTCTGTCTCTAGGAGAGAATGGAACCCCTGGTCTGGTCCAGCAGAAGGCTTTGGGAGGGGGAGTCCCAGGGAGTTCTCCAAGAGGGCCGAGTTCTGGATGCTAAGGAGGAAGGGTCAGGCAGCAAGCAGAGCAAGGTGGAGTACCTCATGTGGGGCTTCCTGGGTCCCTTCAGGGCCTTCTTTTAACTCTCCCCTTAGGGACCTGGGAGTTGGGTCCTTTATGTTTCATAAAATATAAGACATCATAGCTAGAAAGAGAACTATTTCTATTTGTTGCTAAAAAAAATAAATAAATATAGGCTGTAGACTTTGCTTATTTGGCTCAGTGGATAGAGAGTTGGCCTGCGGACGGAAGGGTCCTGGGTTAGATTCTGGTCAAGGGCACATGCCTGGGTTGCAGGCTCAATCCCTAGTAGTGGGGTGCAGGGCAGCCAATCAATGATTCTTCTCTTTATTGATGTTTCTATCTTTCTCTTCCTCTCCTTTCCTTTCTGCAATCAATAAAAAAGCTGTAAATTAAACCAGATCTGCCATTGTTTTGTTAAATGAACTCAAAGAGTCTGGAGGCATTGGCTAGAATTAAGTGACACAATTATTCATGGTTCTTAGAGTTTGCAAACTGGACACATATTTAGGAATAAAGCCAGGAATGATCCAAGGAACAAGGAAAAGCATTCGTTTGTAAAATGTGACTGAATCACTGAAAGAAACAGCTCTGCATTCTTGGTCCATTGCTGTGCGTTCACTAGTACCGGTAATTATGCTGATGAATTTCAGGGGGTTGTCAGGTGGCCCTGCAGACTCCTGCCGAGGAGGTTGCCCATGGGGCCGAGTCCAGCACTGGGCATTCCGTGCCGATGAGTAGCCATGAGTAGCCATGCTGTCTGATGCAGGGCTGGGAGCTACAGGGAAGTTCAAAAGTTGAAATATCAAGATAAATTTATTGTTTTTCCTCAAGCTTTAAGTTCTGTTAATAATGTAGGAGTAAGACTGGGAAGAGAACCATTACTTTCCCCTAACTTCACTCTTCCTCATTTATAAGGCGTACCCTGATTTCAGAAATGTTAAAATGTGTCTTCACATCAGAGAAATAAGTTATTATTCCTGTTTGAGTTGAAAGATAAATATGACTAGATTTTTAAAAATCTTTATAATAAAAAGATATGACACTGAGTTTTAAAAAAAGAAAACAGGAGATAAAAATATTTGCAACATATTAACAGACAAAGGATTAGGATCCGGGGAATTTGGAGATGCTCCAAATCAGTTAACAAAAGGTAAACAACGGAAAAATGGGAACAGAGATGAAGGAGCAGTTCTCAGGAGTGAAATTTCCAGTCAGAATGACCAGGTGGAAAGGAGTTCAACCTCACTAGTAAACAAATTAAATAGTGAGATTGGCAAAAGTTTAAAAGGTTTAATAGTAGTAATGTTGATGAGGAACATAAGAGCTTGGGCATGGGGATGGGGTAGACACAGGCCAGTGCCTGAGGCCATACGCCTTTGAGTGTCCAGTGGCCCGAAGAGAACTTGAGTTTCAGTGAAATAGTGCCCTCCCTTCCTCCTGTCCCCTTCCTCACTTTCTCCTGGCAGCAGGGCTGCCAAAAGCCCAGGAACTGAACAGAGTGAGTTTTGCTCAGCTCTGGATGGAGGGAAGCCACTCTTCTGCTTGGTGCAGGGCCCCAGGGGATGCTGGGCTGAGCAGCCCAGGGTTCATTTCTCTCCCCTGCCTCAGGGGCTGATGGCTGCCACCTCCCAGCTTCCCCTTCCTGCTGGGAGTCAGCAGGGCTGTTTCTGAGAAAGGCTACCGCTGGTTATCTCCTGACTCCCTGTAACTTGACCCCACGTCCCAGTCCAGCTGCAGCTCAGAGTAGCTGGGCTGAGAAGTAACAGGTTACCGACTGGTCCCTTGGCTGTCACTCCCAGTGGCCAGCATTACTGCTTTCCAGGTTTTTCTCACGGAAAAATTAGCAAAGCTTCTTAGGATTTTTCTAGTTGGAACCAGATTTTGTGTTAGATCTGGGGGCCTAAATTCTTTGGTTGCATTTTCACACTTATTAACTCAGTCCTTTCAAAATTACATTACCTTAGATCTCAGGGTTCTCTTATGTTTAGCCTATCCTTTCACTGAATCGCTTTTCTTTTGGCCATCTTGGTTGGGTTCTCACACCCAGACTTTGTGAAATGCTAAAGAATTAGGTCTGGTCCCTGGCTCCTCCCCGTGCTCCCCCCACCCTCCCGCCCTATCATGTGCAGCCCTTTCATTTTATTGACTAAGCTGTGAAGCTGTGAGACATGGTAAAGAGGAGAAATCTGAGCTGGGAAGAAGAGGAGTAAGCCTGGGTCCAGAGACTCTCACTGGACATTGATTCTGCTGTGTCTCAGCACTGAAGGGAACTGGGCTGGAGGTAGGGAATTCGGGATATCCCAGTGATCATTGCAAGGAGTGCCAACCCTGGTGGAAGATCTTGGGCTTGCCTCTTGTTCTACTCATAAGACAGGCAAGGCTTCTGCAAGAGATGTGGCCTTGAAATTGGGGAGCTATTTTGGGACTCATTGTACAGTCACAGGGTTGGAGGGAGTGATGGGAGAATGGATAATGTGACTTACTGACCCCGTGTCTGCGTCGCTGACTCTCAGCGAGTGGTTCTGAGTGCAACAGGAAACAGCCTGGCAGTACTGACAATGACATGCCCACACCGTGCTGGCCTTCACATCCTTTGTGCAAGAGGCCATTGTGCAGGGGTCAGAACACCTATTTCAAATGTTGGTTCTGCCCTCTTCCTATTTTCCATTAGTTAATTTGAGGTTAGCAAGTTACTCAAGCCTCCCTAAACCTCAGTGTCCTCTTACCACATGTAGATTAGAGATGGTGATGAGAGACCTTATCTCAGATTTGTGGGGAAGATGGAATGAGATGGTCTCGGTTAAACCTGGTTTGTTGAAGGAACCCAAAAAACATAAGCACAGTTATCCTGTGCCTAGTTGAGTTCTCCCCCTCCCCATCCCCCAAAAGGTTAAGGCTCACCACTTAAAACAGAAGGCACCTGGCCAAGAGAACATCACAGCTGCTGGCAACCACTCCTTGTAGGATTCACTGGAAGGCACCATTACCCTGGAACTGGCTGATCCCTTAGGGAATTCTATCGATCATGTATCTATGTATCTATCATATATGTATGTATGTATGTATGTATGTATGTATGTATTATCTATCCATCTATTATCTATCTATCTATTATCTATTAACAATCTATCTCTATTTTAAGGAGTTGGCTCACATGATTGTAGAGACTGGGAAACTCAGCTGCATCAATATGTCTTCAATTTCTTACAGCAAATGTTTTTGCTATGAGACAACACATTTTGTTAAATTTGTCTCTATTTCATTTTTATAAAAAATATATTTTTATTGATTTCAGAGAGGAAGGGAGAGAGAGAGAAAAATAGAAACATCATTGATGGGAGAGAATCATCAGTCAGCTGCTTCCTGCACGCCCCACACTGGGGATCAAGCCCGAAACCCAGGTATGTGCCCTGACCAAGAATTGAACCATGACCTTCTGGTTCATAGGTTGATGCTCAGGCACCGAGCTAGGCCAGTCAGGCTCACATTGTTTTTTAGGACTTATTTCTCTCATAGGACCCCAGTAGAGAAAAATTGTTCTAGACATTAATTAGTTGATACATGTAAAATGAGTTGAACTGTGATTAACAGATAAGCCCTCTATAATTGTTAGCTATTATTATTGCTTTTATTAATTGTTACAATCATTTAACAGTTATGTGTATTCAAATAGCTTCTCTCATTTGCTTGATTTTAATTGTCTCCATGGTGTGTTTTCTTGTGTAGAAATTTCAAAGTTTAATCTGTATTCAAAGTTATCAACAGTCTCTTGCAGTTTATTTTTTTTATGTCTTGCAGAAGAAATTCTTCCCTTCCACAAAGTTATAATGATATGCTTTTATATTTTCCTCTAAAAGTTTCCTGTTTCCAAGCATCCCTTTTCATAAACTCACAAAACCACTTTTATCAAGATCACGTGACCCCCATCTGGCTGAATCATGGTCAATTCTCAGTCTTATCCACCTACATCAGCAGCCGTGACACAGCTGGTCTCTCCAAATTCCTGAATTCTGTCGGCTCCTGGCTTCTGGGGCAGCACTTTCTGTTGGCTGTTCTGCCTCACAGAAAAGGACCTCTCTTCATTTCCAGTTCTTCTTGCTTCTCTCTCTGTGGCAGCCACAGATCTTCAATAATGACCTGTTCAGACCCCTGCTTATTCTGGAGAGGCCCTTTGACCTTGTCTTCTTTAGGGGTCCTCTCTTAAGTGTTGGGGGCCCTGGCCTCTTCCTTGGACTTTGTCTCTTTTCCATCTGTACTCACACTCTAGTTGCCCTCACCCAGTTTTGTGGCATTAAATGTCCCATACACTGATGATTCCAAACATTTATATCTTAGTTCCAACTTCTCCCCTGAACTCTATTGTATCCAACTGCCTATAAGGTATCTAATAAGCATTTCAAACAGTCTAGCCACAACAGAAACACTGATTTCTCCAAGCTGTTTCTTCCGTGCTACCCATTTCAGTAACATCACCATTCATTCTCTTGCTTAAGCTGAAATATTGATTCTGTTGATTAAGTTGAAACATTGGAGTTTTCTTTCTTTTTTTTTTGCTTTTCACAACTCATATCTAAAATATATTTTCCTTTAGAATATATTATAAACCTTAATTACTTTACACCTCCCTCACCAGTACCTCCTCAATGCAGGACATGGTTGTTTTTCACTGGACTATTACAAACACTAACTGGCCTACAGGTTTTCCTGCACTCATTTGTGTTCCACACAGCTGGGAGAGTGAGCATTTTGAAATATGAATGAGACTGTGTATGCTATGTTCCCCACCCCCACTTCTAATGACTTCCCATCTCACACAGAATAATGTCTAAGTCCGCACCAGGGCCTACATTGTCCAACGTGATTGGGGCTGCCACTGCCCCTCAGATTTCATTTCCAGTTCTTCTTGCTTCTCTCTCTGTGGCAGCCACAGATCTTCAATAATACCTGTTCAGACCCCTGCTTATTCTAGAGAGGCCCCCTTTACCTGCAGGCATCATACTCCTGGTGACCACAAGGAGGCCTTGGGCTGTCACAGGCTCACTGCTCCACACTTTGGTTTTGTATGGATTCCATGGAGGTATTGCTTATATTGCTATGCATATTTTTTTTGTTTGTATCTACTATTGTTATATGTTTGGAGAAGAGAGGTATATGTTCATGGGGACATAAAAAAGAAAAGGCCTTAAGCCTACAATTTTTCTTTTGAGCTCACTGTTACTTGTGGTCATATTTTTTGCTACATTTCCACTGCTAGATAATATATACTTTAAATTTTGATTTCTTCTGAGATTTATGGGTTATCAAACAGATATTTAAAAAGATTTTTTAATTAATATATTATATGTATACATATCTTCCCATTGCCCCCCTGCATACCCTAACCCCCCAGTGTCTTGTGTTCATTGGTTATGCTTATATACCTGCATACAAGTCCTTTGGTTGATCTCTTATTTACCCCACCTCTCCCTAACCTTCTTGCTGTAATTTGACAATCTGTTTGATGCTTTACTGCCTCTGTATCTATCTTTTTGTTCATCAGTTTATAATGTTCTTTATTATCCACAAATGAGTGAGATCATGTGGTGTTTTTCCTTCATTGACTGGCTTATTTCATTTAGCATAAGGCTCTTCAGTTTCATCCAGGTTGCTGCAAATGGTAAGAATTCCTTCTTTTTTATTGCAGCATAGAATTCCATTGTGTAGATGTATCATAGTTTTCTGATTGACTCATCTGCTGATGGGCACCTAGGCTGTTTCCAAATTGTAGCTATTGTAAATTGTGCTGCTATGAACATAGGGGTGCATAAATCCTTTCTGTTTGGTGTTTCTAGTTTCTTAGGATATATATTCCTAAGAGTGGGATTGCTGTGTCAAATGGGAGTTCCATTTTTAGTTTTTTGAGGAAACTCCATACTGTTCTCCACAGTGGCTGCACCAGTTTGCATCCCCACCAGCAGTGTATGAGGGTTCCTTTTTCTCCGTATCCTTGCCAACACTTGTCGTTTGTAGATTTGTTGATGATTGCCATTCTGACAGGTGTGAGATGGTACCTCATTGTCTCGGATAGTTAGTGACTTTGAACATGTTTTCATGTGTCTCTTGGCCTTCCTTCTGTCATCTTTTGAAAAGATTCTATTTAGGTCCGTTGCCCATTTTTTTATTGGATCGTTTATCTTCCTTTTATTAAGTTGTATAAGTTGGCTGTAGATGTTGGCGATTAAACCTTTATCAATGATAACATTTGCAAATATGTTCTCCCATACAGTGGTCTTTCTTGTTGTTTTGTTGATGGTTTCTTTTGCTGTGCAAACGCTTTTTATTTTGATAGTCCCATTTGTTTATTTTCTCTTTAGCTTCCATTGCCCTTGGAGCAGTATCAGTGAAGAAGGTCTTTTGGCATATGTCTGAGATTGTGCTGCCTGTGGATTCCTCTAGTATTTTTATGGTTTCCCATCTTATGTTTAAGTCCTGTATCCATTTGGAGTTTATTTTTGTGTATGGTGTAAGTTGGTGGTAAAGTTTTATATTTTTGCATGTATCTGTACAATTTTCTCAACACCATTTATTGAAGAGGCTGTCTTGACTCCATTGTATGTTCATGCCTCCTTTGTCAAATATTAATTGAGCATAGTGGTTTGGGTCGATATCTGGATTCTCTATTCTATTCCATTGGTCTATGTGTCTGTTCTTGTGCCAGTACCTGGTTGTTTTGAGAACAGTTGCTTTGTAATATAGCTTGAAATCTGATATTGAGATCCCACCTACTTTATTCTTCTTTCTCAGGATTGCTGTGGCTATTTGGGGTCTTTTTTTGTTCCAGATGAATCTTTGGAGAGTTCTTTCTAAGTCTGTGAAATATGTTGTTGGTATTTTAATGGGTAGTGCATTGAATCTGTAGATTGCTTTGGGTAGTATGGGCATTTTAATGATGTTGATTCTCCCAATCCATGAGCATGGTATGCTCTTCCATCTGTTTACATCTTCCTCTATCTCTTTTTTCAGTGTCCTGTAGTTTTCTGCATATAGGTCTTTTCCCTCTTGGTGAGGTTTATTCCTAGGCATCTTAATTTTTTTGGTGCGATGGTAAATGGGATATTTACTCTCTCTTTCTGTAATTTCACTATTGGTGTATAGAAATGCCATAGATTTCTTGGTATTAATTTTGTATCCTGCTACATTGCCAAATTCATTTATTAAGTCTATTAGTTTTTGGATGGAGCCCTTCGGGTTTTTTATGTACAGTATCATGTCATCTGCAAATAAGGACAGCTTTACTTCTTCTTTTCCAATTTGGATGCCTTTTATTTCTTCTTCTTGTCTAATTGCAATGGCTAATACTTCCAGGACTATGTTGAACAGGAGAGGTGAGAATGGGCATCCCTGTCTTGTTCCTGTTCTTAGGGGAAATGGTTTTAGTTTTTACCCATTGATATGATGTTAGCTGTGGGTTTATCATATATGGCTTTTATGATGTTGAGGTATGATCCTTCTATTCCCACCTTGCTAAGAGTTTTTATCAAGAAAGGGTGTTGGATTTTTGTCAAATGCTTTTCTGCATCAATTGTTATGACTATGTGATTTTTATCTCTCAATTTGTTTATGTGATGTATCACTTTATTGATTTCTGTATATTGTACCATCCTTGCATTCCTGGGATAAATCCTACTTGGTCATGGTGTATGATCTTTCTGATGTACTGCTGGATCCAATTTGCTAGAATTTTGTTGAGGATTTTGGCATCTATGTTTGTGAGAGATATTGGCCTGTAATTCTCTTTCATTGTATTGTCTTTATCTGGTTTTAGTGTTAGGGTGATGCTGGCTTCATAGAAGGTGTTTGGAAGTGTTCCTTCTTCTTGAATGTTTTTGAATAGTCTGAGGAGTATAGGTTTTAATTCTTCCTTGAATGTTTGATAAGACTCTCCTGTGTAGCCATCTGGTCCCGGGCTTTTGTTTGCTGGAAGCTTTTTGATGACTGCTTCAATTTCTTCCATAGTTATTGGCCTATTGAGATGTTTAGATTCTTCCTCATTGACATTTGGAAGGTTATATTTTTCTAGGAAAATGTCCATTTCTTGCAGGTTGTCCAATTTGTTGGAATAGAGTTGTTCATAGTATTTTTTAACAATCCTTTGTATTTTGGTGGCGTCTGTTGTTATTTCTCCTCTTTCATTTCTGATTTTGTTTATTTGGGTCTTCTCTCTTTGCTTCTTGGTGAGCCTGGCTAGAGGTCCATCAATCTTGTTTATCCTTTCAAAGAACCAGCTCTTGGTTTTGTTGATCTTTTGAATTGTTTCGTTGGTCTCTATGTTATTTATCTCCGCTCTGATCTTTACTATTTCCTTCCTTCTGCTTACACTGGGCTTTTCTTGTCGCTCTCTTTCTAGCTCTTTGAGTTGTAGGGTTAGGTAATTTATTACCATTGTTTCTGTTTTTTTTTGCAGTTGGCTTGTAGAGCTATGAACTTTCCTCTTAAGAATGCTTTCACTGTGTCCCATAAATTTTGTATTGTTGTGTTATTATTGTCATTTGTTGCCATGATGTTTTTTTATTTATTCCTTGATCTCTCTGGTTACCCAGTCATTTTTAATAGCATGCTGTTTAGTCTCCATGTGTTTGATTTCTTTGTATTGTTTTTATTGTAGTTGATTTCCAGTTTTATGCCACTGTGATCTGAGAAAATGCTTGATATGATTTCTATCTTCTTGAATTTGAAGAGACTTTGCCTATGACCCAACATATGGTCTATCTTTGAAAATGAACCATGTGCACTTGAGAAGAATGTATATTCTGTGGCTTTGAGATAAAATGTTCTGAAGATTCAATTAATTCCATCTGGTCTAATGAGTCATTTAGGATTGATGTTTCTTTGCTGGTTTTTTGTTTAGAGGATTTGTCCAGTGGTGACAGTGGGGTATTAAAGTCTTCTACTATGATTGTATTGCTGTAAATCTCTCCCTTAATATCCTCCAGGAGTTTTTAGGTGCTCCTGTATTGGGTGCATATATGTTTACCAGAGTTATTTCTTCTTGTTGGATTGTTCCCTTTAGTATTATGAAGTGGCCTTCCTTATTTCTTGTTATGTCCTTCACTTTCAGATCTAATTTGTCAGATATAAGTATTGCAACCCCAGCTTTTTTTTCATTTCTATTTGCCTGAAAAACTGTCTTCCATCTCTTCACCCTCAGTCTGTGTGCATCTCTTTTTGTGAGGTGGGTTTCTTGTAGACAGCAGATATATGGGTCATGTTTTCTTATCCAATCCATTACCCTATGTCTTTTGATTGGAGCATTTAATCCATTTACATTTAAAGTTATTATTGATAGGTACTTATCTGTCACCATTTTTATTCTTTACCCCTGTGTTCCCTCTTCGCTTCCTATTTCCTTTTTTACAGCAGACCCTTTAACATTTCTTGCATTGCTGGTCTGGTGGTAATATATTCCCTTAGTCCTTTTTTGTCTGTGAAGCTCCTGATTTCACCTTCAATTTTGATTGAAAGCCTTGCTGGGTACAGTATTCTTGGATTCAGACCTTTCCTTTGCATGACTTTGTTTTTCATTCCATTCCCTTCTGGCCTGATGAGTTTCTTTTGAGAAATCAGTTGCTATTCTGATGGGGGTTCCTTTGTAGGTAACTTTCTGTCTTTCTCTGGCTGCTTTTAAGATTCCTACTTTGTTGTTGGTGTTTGCCAATTTAATTATAATGTGCCTTGGTGTCAGTTTTTTGGGGTTCATTTTGCTTGGAAGTCTGTGAGCTTCTTGTATTTGTGTGGGTTTTTTCATTCCTATATCAGGGAAGTTTTCTGTCATTATTTCTTCAAACAGGTTTTCTATTCCTTGGTTAGTTTCCACTCTTTCTGGAACTTCAATTATGGGGATGTTATTTTGTTTTGTGTTATCCCAAAGTTCCCTTAGATTCTCCTCTTGCTTTTTAATTTTTTTTTCTAGAAGCTGCTGTACTTGGGTATTTTTTCCTACCTTGTCTTCTAGCTCACTAATGCAGTCCTCTGCTTCTTCTAGTCTATTTTTGATGCTTTCTATTGAGTTCTTTACAGCAGCGATGTCATTTTTCATTTCTTCTTGATAATTTCCTTTTGGTTCTTACTAATATTGTCGAATTTGTCTTCCATTCTTTTCAGCCACCTTATTACTATTTCTTTGAACTCTTTCTCTGGCAGGTTGTTTGCTTCTGTTTTGTTTACTTCCTTTTCTGGTGATGCCTGCTTTTCTGTCATATGCAGGCTGTTTCTTCGTCTGCCCATGGTCTTTCTTCTCAGGGTGTCTGGTTATGTAGTTCTCACTCCTGCATTGATTTAAAGGCACAGAATACAACAAAACCAGGTACAACACACAAGGCACTGAACAGAAATGTATTTACAATGTTAATAACCACAAATAAGGTTATTAACCAGTGAAAGACAAATTAGAAGTAAGTAGAGAAAGAATTAGAGAGAAAGGAGAGAAAAAAAAGAAATAAGTGCCAAAATGAATTTGGGAGAAGGGAGAAAAAAGAGGAAAAAGAAAAGAAAAGAAAAGAAAAGAAGAAGAAGGAGGAGGAGGAGGAGGAGGAGGAGGAGGAGGAGGAGAAGAAGGGAGAAAGAAAAAAAAAGTAAGAAAGAAAAGAAAGAGAATAAGAAAGAAAATGGGAACAAATTATATATATGAGGAGAAAACTCCAATAGAACATACACTAATCCCAACAAATGCCAGCAACAAGTACCTGGAGATTAATAAAAATTACAAATAATAATTAATATCAAGGGAGGGGAGGGAAATCAGAGATAAAAAACAAACAAAAATAAAGCAAACAAAAGAAAAATAAAACAAGTAGAATAAGCAAGAATAATCTTACAAAAAAGTATAAAAAATCGATATAATCAATGTTCAAGCAAACAACAACAAAAGGACATACAGAAAAACAATTTTTTGGATAGTGAAGATAGAAAAGAGAGAGGTGTGTTTGGACTTGGAGTAGGGGATTAGAAATCAGATATATAAGTGGGGTGAATTTTTAACCAGGTAAAAAGAAAGAATAGAGAAAATCTAAAGTTGGAAAAGGGTAAGAGAAACAAGACAACAAAATGGGAAAAGTTAGGAAGAGAGTGTTGGCATAAAGGTAGAGTTGAGGTAGAGTAAAATGAAGCTAAAGGAAAGCTGAAAATAGAATGTGGAACTCTAATCCCAAAGTAAAATAAAGAGAATATAAAATGACACTTCTTTTTTTTCGAAAAGGTAAAATAGTAGTAGTAAAAATACTGGTTGAAAATAAAAATGTAATAATTAAAAAGGTAAAGTCAATTGAGGAAAAAGAAAAAAACTAGTTTTTATTTAAAAGATGAAAAAAAATTAAAAATAAAACAATAGAATGGACAGTAGTGGAGGTCATTCTCTTCCTCTATTGTTCTGTTTGGCACGACTTTTTCCCAGTCAGGACGATATTGCAGTTCCCTTTGTTCCACTTCTGCTCAGTGGTGAAAGCCAATTCTGGTTTTTAAGTAAGCGGTGTGTCTTAATCTCTTCATTCTTTTGTGATTATGCTAGAGTTAATTTGTGAGTCATCCCCTGGGTGGCAGTGTTTTGGAATTGACCTCTGAGACTATATGTCCTCTCTAGCCTGTGCTTAGATCCTACTTTCTCTGTGGTACTCAATACTGGTTTGTGGGAGTGGGTTGCCCCAAAGCTAATTCTCTGATTGTTTTTCTGTGCTCTGATCCTCCGGTTCCAGAAAAACAACTTTCCCCTGCAGTCTCTTAGGATGTCCCCAATTGGGTGATCCTATGTATTGGTCTTAGCAATCAGAAGTGAGGGTCTGAAGAGGAAAGAGTGCCGTCTGTGCACTCCCCCTTCCCCGCTCCTGTTCAAGCGGCTGGGATACCTTAATAACTCCCAGGCTGTCCTTCTGCCTCAGATAAAAGTGGGTTGCTTTCTAGAGCTCCCCTCTGTTAACAACTCTGTGGGCCCCCTTCCACATTCAGGGATCATGCCCTGCCCAACATCCACGGATTTCTGTAGGTGCAGCTTTCCCCAGGTCCAGTTCCCACAGTGTGCGCGTCTCTCTGTTCTGCAGGACCAGAGACCTCACCTTATCCCAGGTGAAATCAAACAGATAATTTTTTGAATATAAGTCAGTTAAGATTTTTAATGCTCTTCCCCCCCATTGACTTCTAATTTTTGTATTATTCTTAGAGAATATGGCCTATACATTTTTCTCATTATTTCAAGATCAAAATAAATAAAATATATTCTCAATATTTATGAAACAAAGTCTTTTAGTTGGTAATGAAAATTAGTTGACTATAAAATATCTTATTTGGTCTACCAACTTCTGAAATAAATGTAGTAAAACTCTCCATCATGAGTATATATGCACTTTCAAATTTTCCTTGCATTGTTAGGGGGTTTTATTTCATCCATTGTCTGTTATGTTGTATGTTCTTTAAAGTTTTGTGACTGTTGTATCTTTGTCAGTTGCATCATTTAATGTCACATATTCTTCTTTGTATAATCACATTTGTCCTTGAATTTGCTTTGTCTGCCTTGGTCACTTCTGCTTTCTTTTTGTTTGTCTTTGCACTACCATTTATTATTGCCTACTTCTTTATTTTTAACCTTTTTATTTTTTCAAATATAGCTTATATTTAAAAAATGCACAAATGGATTTTATTTTTAATCACATCTGATAGTCTCAGATTTTTAATTGGGGAATTAATTCTGTTCACATTTTCATGTTAATAAGTATACTGAAGGTTTAGAGCTTCTGTGTTCTTTTGTTTGTTACCTGTATCAGTTAGGGGTGATGTGCTTGACTGTAAATACCAGGATACATGACTAACAATTGTTTAAAAAACAAATCTTTCATATTTATAGAATCATATCTATAATAATAAAAGGGTAATATGCTAATTAGACCAGACATCTTCTAGACTCATTCTGGGCGTCCTTCCTGACGAAGCTGCGGCTGGAAAAGGGAAGCCAGCCAGGGTCCTGATGCCTGTGGGCAGCCAGAGGGAAACCAGTCTGGGTCGGGGGTGCTAGAGGGAAGCTGGTGCCAGCAGCCAGGGGAAGGAAGGCTTACTCTTGCACGAATTTTGTGCATCAGACCTCTAGTTTTATTTAATAATTACAAAACTTTATTCTTTAAAGTTCCTTATTTTTCTCAAATGACGAGAAATCTGGAGATGAACTTCAATGTATAGACTTAGTTTATCTGCTTAACAAAATCATCAAGGGCCGGTCTCCCTCTATCTTCTTTGGCATGTGGCTTTCTTCATGAGGGTTACAAAGCCTTCCAGCAACTCCAGCATCACTTCTTCATTCTGGGCGGAAGGAGGAGGTGAGATAAGAGTAAAGTATCAAGGGGTTTCTTCTAAGGAGTCTTCACCTTCTTTTTGGAGAAAGAAACTCTTTGCTGGGACTTCTGTCTATATCTCCTTTGTCAGAAATGGAACATCTGCTCACATCTAGATAAATTGTTTTATAAGGAAAATCATAGAATGTGATGGGTTTAGACCAGTTTGATTTTCCCTTTGAGGTGGGGTAGAAACTTGCCTATCCTGGAACTGAGGGTTCTTTGTTACTCCCTGAACAAATAGGGTTTTTCTGAGAAGGCAGGGAGGGGGGCCAACATGGATGGCAAGGAGGTAATTGTGTGGTTTAATAGCTGCACACTTTTTGTTGTTTTCACTTCTCTGTTTCCTTAGTTTTGCAGGATAGGTAAGCCTCTTATAATTTACGTACTCTCACTATTAATTTGGGAGTTTTATAAATCTGGTAGTTGTTGCCTTCCAGCTCTATTACTCATAATCAAACTGGTGTTTCTTTATTACTATTGCTTTTAACATCTAAAAATAATGATGGTCTATATTGGGGAATTAATGCTGCCTTCTGCAACAGGGAACACTGACATTTCAATGGATTAATACAATGGAGGTTTATTTCTGAATATGTCACAGTTTGATGTGGATTAGGCAGTTCTTCTCTGTGCTTTGCTTTCAAACATTGACTCATGGATCAGGCTGCTTTTTTCTTGCAATTCCACCATCCTGGACAAGAGACAGAATGTAGGCAAGGCACGCTGGCTGCCAACAGCTTCAGCTTGAAAGTGGCAAAAATCACTTCCCCTGACATGTCACAGGCTAGGTAGGATTCAGTCACATGACTCTATGCCACTGAAAGGAAGACAAGAAAGGTATCATTTGCTGGGCTCAGGAAGAGAAAATGGGGTGCTGACATTGCAAGTCACTGTCCCAAGTTGTCATTCTGGTCACTCAGGCATTTTGTTCTTTCCCCCATATAAATGCATTCACCCTGCCCTTAAGGTGGACACCCTCAAGTCACATCCAGTCCTACACCTGGCCCAAAGCCTGCAAGGGTTCAGTATTCGTCTCTATAAGGTCCAGATGTGGCTGAAAAGACATGTCACTTGAGCTCCCCTCTCCCCTCCTCACACACACCTTTAAGACAGCGTCCTGTCGGGGAGTAAGATCAGAATACCCTCTTTGGAGAAAGGAGACTGTGAACCCCACCCAGACACCAGTCTGGCATTCCTGAAGTCTGCTAGATCAGGCTCTGTGAAGTTCACCTGCCCTGGCAGCAAAGGGACAGCCTTGAGAGGATGCTGACTGGGCCCTCGAGGAGGCTTCTCCTTGCTCCTTATTCCCCTTAGTCTCATCTGAAGTGAGTGCTGAGGATGCCCTCCCTTGACCAGCGTGGCCTTTGGAACTGCCTCCTGGTCATCAAGGTTGCATACCAGATGGATGTTTAAGTCCTGAACAATCAAAGGCTTTTAAAGTCCAGACTCAAAAAAGAGGCTTCTGATCTGTTTGCTTCGATGTCCCAGCAAACACCATTCATTTTTAGACACATTTCACAAATGGTTTGTTCTTCTTTGCCTCTTTATCTTTATGCCTCTCCCTTTCAACTAGAGAACAATGGTACTTCATGTGGTCTGAAAGATTGGTGGCCACTGAACTACAGTACCTGTCTTAGGCTCTCTGTAAAAATAAGCATGAGAAGATGGCATTTCCTTTTTTAAAAAATATATCTTTATTGTTCAAAGTATTACACATGTCTCTCCCTTTCCCCCCTTTGACCCCTTCTTTTTTTTTTGCTGAATATATTTATTTATTTATTTTCTTTTTTCCCCTTTTTTATTGTTTAAAGTATTACAAATAGTCGTACATATGTCTCTTTTTTCCCCCCATTAACCTCTCCCTCCCGGCCTTCCTTACCCCCCAGTACATGCCCTCACCTGCCTCCCCGCTCCCCAAAGTGTCTTATATCCATTGGCTATGCTTATATACATGCATACAAGTCCTTCGGTTGATCTCTTACAGCCCCCTCCCCCAATCTCCCATGCCTTCCCGCTGTAGTATGACAGTCTGTTCAATGCTTCTTTGCCTCTGTATTTGTTTTTTCCACCCCCTGATTCTTTTCTTTAAAAACATCTTGCCTCTGCAGATTAGAAATATAAGAACAAAAATGTTTGAGTCCCAATTTCAATGTCAAACAGTTCCTTATGAATACACATCAGCAATGGATGGTGGACAAATGGTGGCAATGCAAGTCTAACCCTCTCTGGTTTGGTCTTAGGCAACCTGTAGCGATGCACAGCTGCTGACTGCTAGCATGGCTATGAGTCGTCAATATCTTCCATCTCTGGACTGTTTCTGCTCTTGTCTTCGTGGTTGGAGCAGACCTTTGATTCCTTCTTAATGTGCTCATGTTAGCCTGGCTCCTCTGCAGAGCAGTGACAAGGATGGGATTAAACACACAGTCCTTTTACTGAGGAAATGCCTGTAATGAGAAAGGGCTGGGAGCTGGAGGAGCTTGATTGAATGCAAGATGGAAAAGTCAGGTTGGGTGGAAGTGTTCTGGGCAGATGTGCCATCCAAGGAAGGTCTATCCAGGCCTCATGGTAGTTTCCCACCAGAGGCGTCTGCTGTCTCCCAGGAATAAGCCTGCCATGCTGGTTGCATTATGCCATCTTGTTGGGTGTCTGGGTACATTCTCTCTCTCTCTCTCTTTTTTTTTTTGGAGTTTGAAAGAATAGCTTTAATAAATTGATAAATAATAAGCTTTATAAAAGTTTTTATACATCAAAATTATATAATTCTGGGATTATGCTAAAAGTATACAGTATATCAGATTTTAGCACAAAGGGGAGGATAAAGGTGAATTTTTCAGAGAATGTAACTCTAAGTAGTTAGAATTTAACTTTGTGATTTTATACCTAGTTAAGTCATTCATATGATGCACACAGAATCTGAATTTCTCAATTTAACTCTGCAGTACCATTTGTTTGGCTTTTTGTAACTCTATTCTGAGATTGTTACATTCTTTCTTCATCAGTTCTAGTTCTTGTTCCAAGCCATGGATCTTCAGGTCACAACTCAACTTTTCCACCTCTCAGTTTGATGAAGGTGGATTTAAATTCCTTATCACCTGCTGAGTTTCCACCTCTGTTCTTAGCTGGAGGAGTTCTACTTCTTTAGACTGCAGCTGTTCATTCAATACTTTCAAAGATTCAGAGTTGTCTTCATTCATTTTATCCAATTTGCTCTTTAAATTATATCAATGCAAACCTCTCGATATGCATGATAGGCCTTATTTACTTGTTCTCTTCCCACGGAACTTATCTCTTCATCTAATAAAGCACCTGTAAGCTTTTCCTCCAAAAATCTTACTCTTTTCTTTAGGAAAGAGTTCTCTTTTTCTGATCCTTGAGTCGTTTTTTGATGTCTTCATATGCAGTGACAAGGGCAAAATGTGATGCAACAGACTCATCTGAATATATTGAGACCGGAGTCACTGTTTCTCTCCCATGGGCTTTTCCATGATTTAGAATGCAGAGACCATCTTCTGCCAGTGTAGCCAGGACGGCCCTAAGTCAGGCTACGTAGGGCCGCGGAGGTTCGATTCCCCAGCGTTCGGAAACGGGTCGCCAGGGGTCACCACGGGCTTCCGGTTTCCTCGAAGGCCGCTCGGGGCACACCGCGGCGGGGTTCCCATTGCTTTGGCCGACCGACCAGTGGGGCTGGGGCCCGGAGGATCGGGAAGGAGCGGCGGCCGGCGCAGGAGGGGCCGCCGCCGCGGGGAGCAGGCCCTTACCCAGCAACCCGCGCGCGAGGCCCAGGACCGCTGGCGCCGGCCCCCTCAGCACCCCCTCGAGCCGCGCCGCGGCCGGGACACGCGGCTGAGAGGGGCTGAGGGCGAGCAGCACCCGGCCGGCAGGGGGCTCTGGTACATTCGCATGGCTGCCACAGGCTCTATACCCAGCTTGCTTTATTCACCTGACAGGTTTTATGGGGCTGTCATGCAAGACCTTTAAAAACCACATCTTACAATTTGGGCTCTAGAAGGAGATGGTTTTTCCCAATCTTACAAAGTCCCAAATGTCTATATTCTCTCTGTTTCCTTTCATTTCCACTTGCAAAGCATTCAATTCTCTCTTGATCTAGTTTCTTTCTCTTAACACCTCCCCAAACACAGCCACTGGCAACCAACACACACTACCGATTTCTTATTCTCCAGTCTCTCCCCTCAGAGTGACATGGTCAGGTGGTGGGAGGGTCTGCCTTTTGCATTACGGCGCCCAACAGTTTCACCCAAGGTTTTGCTCCTGGATAATGTGGCTCTCCAGCCATTTAGCCTGCTGGACGTCACTGGACACACCGCTTTGGTAGTGACCTGTACTTTCTGTTTTTGTCTCAGTGGTATCCAGTTTTGGGATAGATTTACATTTTAGTCATGGTAATCAATAGGATCTGTTGCAGTAGGAAAACTGAAAAATCTCAGTAGCTTAATGAGACCTAGGTTTTGTTCTTGCTCATGTTACCGGTGGATGTGGGTCTGGGAAACTCAAGGCTTAGCTGCTTCACCTTGCAATGACATCATCTCCAATTCCTTATTTTCAGCCAGTGGATAGGAAGGGTGCTGGGGGTGGTGTGAGGTGGGAGGGGAGAGGACAGAGGAGCAGGCTCACTGGCCCTTAACTGCCTTGGTCCACGGGTGGCACAGTCACTTCCTGCAGGAGGAGCTGTGCTGTCGTTGATGTTCTCTCTGCTGAAGATGTCAGGGCATTCAGCCTCAGACACAGTTCCAGACTTGGATACCCACTTCAGCAGGTTGACTTGGCTGCTGTGCTGCTCCCCAGAGGCAGTGGGAGGGAGAGATGGCCATGAACCTGCACTCAGGCTCATCTCTCTCTAGAATCCTCTTTGTTGATGACATTACTGTAAAGTGATTGTGTACCATCAGCCAAACTAGGCCATTTCTTACTACTTAGAAATCAGACCTGTTCTTCTTCGTCTCTTGTTCCTCCTTATGTTGTGAAGCAGCAAGTGACAAGCACATCCAGTGGCTGCTGGGGGAAGATGGCGAGGTCTGGGTCTGGATTATGGGAGAAGGCCCTGGCGACAAGCCCTATGAAGAGATCTCGGAGGAGCTGATTGCAGAGAAGGCATGGCTGCAGGCACAGAAGGAGGCCGAGGAGCTCTGGTGAGAGGTGCCAATGTGTGTCAGGTGGGGCCTGAACTCAGAACCTTGGGGTGGGTACCAGATAAGGACAGTGGTTATGGGTCAGAGGGTGGAGGTCCCAGGCAGTTGGCTGGCTGTTAGGTGACCAAACATCAAAGTCTTGTTTCAAACAGACCTTATGGATTCAAATCCTGTCTCCACCGATTAGAAGTGAGCTATTTGGGGCCTCAGTTTTCACATCTGTGGTATGGGTATAACAACACTGCTTCTATTGGATGTGGCTTTCTCTCTCACTCATTGATTCCTGGGACAGTAGGCAGATTGGATTCACTTTTGTTATCTGCTTGTTTATCTTTCATGAACATTTGAGTCCCCAGTGAGATTTGGAATCAGAATTTTTTTTATAAACAACTAACATCTTTTCACCAAGCTTGGATGCCAACATCCCCTCCCCCTGCCACCCAATTATTAGTGACATTGTTTTTTGTTTTTAACCTTTTTATCCTTCAGTTTCCTCATCTTTATTTTATTTTATTTTATTTTTTAAAATATGTGTTTTTTATTTTTTATTTTTTAGAGAGAGAGGAGGGGAGAGGGATCAAGAGACAGAAACATTGATTGAGAGAGAAACATCATTAATCAGCTGCCTCCTGCACCTCCTCCACAGGGAATGTGCCCTGACCATTGAATTGAACCCGAAGCCTCTTTGTTTCTGGGTTGCTCAACTGCTGAACTACACCAGTTGGGCATAGTGACAGTATTTTAATTGTAAAATTGTTAACAACAACCCACATCTGCCACCTACGATAACCACAGTGAGCGCTTAAGCAACAGAAGCTCTTGACTTACAATGGGATTTTGTCCTGATGTACCCATCATGAATGGAAAAATAGCATAAGTTGAAAATGCATTTGCTACACCTTACTGTACCGAATATGACAGCTTAGCCTAGACCACCTTAAAAGTGCTCAACACTTACATTAGCCCACAGTTGGCAAAGTCATTTAACACAATGACTACACTAATGTGGTTTCTGACCCTTGTGATCTGAGAGCTGTGGCCCTCTAGAGAGTATCTTACAGCATATCAATAGCCCAGGAAAAGAGCAAAATTCAAAATTCAAGGTACAATTTCTACTGAATGTGGATTGCTTTGACACCATTGTAAAACCAAAAAAAACCATTGTCAAACCACCATAAGTCAGGAACTGTTTGTACATGCTATGTAAATGGTTTTATTCATACAGGGATAAGTTGATTTATATAGATTCACAACATTATTTAAGATTACTATATAGTGTTCTCATATATGGGAAATCCAACTTACTGGTCCTGTCGATGGACATTTAGGTTGTTTGCCATTCTTTATTTTTTTTATTTAAAAAATTTTTTTTAATTGATTTTTTACAGAGTAAGGGAGAGGGATAGAGAGTTAGAAACATCGATGAGAGAAACATCGATCAGCTGCCTCCTGCACATCCCCAACTGGAGCTGTGCCCGCAACCAAGGTATATGCCCTTGATTGGAATCGAACCTGATACCTTTCAGTCCTCAGGCTGACGTTCTATCCACTGAGCCAAACCGGTTTTGGCTATTTGCCATTCTTTTTTTTTTCTTTTTTCTTTTTTTTTTAAATATGTTTTATTGATTTTTACAGAGAGGAAGGGAGAGGGTTAGAAAGTCAGAAACATCAATGAGAGAGACATCGATCAGCTGCCTCCTGCACGCCCCACAGTGGAGATGTGCCCACAACCAAGGTACATGCCCCCGACCGGAATCGAACTTGGGACCTTTCAGTCCGCAGACCGGCGCTCTATCCACTGAGCCAAACCAGTCTTGGCTGTTTGCCATTCTTTATGCTATGAAATCCTCTGATGGACATCTTCTACTTTTGCCTTTGTGAACTTGGGTGAGAGATGGGCTTTGGAGTCTTTTATTCCCTGGCTTCCAGAACAAATCTGCTTAGCAATGTTATGCAGGAGAATGTCTACTTCTCCCCACCTTTGCCAACAATAAGTTTTGTTGATCTTAGACATTTGTCATCCTGACAGGATAAGAAATAACTGTCTGTAGTTTTTACTTCTGTTGTTAAAATCAGACAACTATAGGGTCCGGGCTGCCTGTCACTACTTGAGCCAATTAAGTAGAGATAGGGTCGAAATCATATATGAGTGTTTATTGTAGTAGTACTGGCAGTATGGGAGAGCAGCAGATCATCCACAAAAATCTGCTCTACCCACCCCCTCTCATAAGCCAGCTGCTAATATTGGATAGAAGGACCAAGATCATGTGGGAAAGTGGGAAAAAGGAATTATAGGCATGGGGAAGTAGGCAAAAGGAATAAGAATGGGTATAAGGGCTATAGGCAATATGGGCTGGCAGACCTAAAGGTGGGTACCTCCGGGACCAGATTGTTTCAGCAGCAACGTTGTTCATCTTCCCATGATGGTAGGGAGTACTGGGAAAAGGAGAATGGGATGAATTTGGATGTTAACTCCCATGTCCTGGGGTGTACAACTGCCAGCCAGGTTACAAGGTACCTTCTTTAATCAGAACAGAACAATCACAGCTAACAGAACATGATTAATATTTCTTATAACTATAGCTAGTCCCACTATTCTGTTTCTGCCTCTAACATTGCTATGTAGACCTTCAGTTTCCCACACGTACTTATACCTTCTGGTGTTCTCTTGGAAGGAGACAGAAGGAGGCAGAGATCACCAAGAAGTTCCGGGATGCTCTGGCCAATGAGAAAGCCCGGATCATGGCGGAGAAGTGGAAAGTGGAGATGGAGGACCGCAAGGCTGCCAAGATCCTGGAGGAGCGCATTCATGAGGAATTCAAGGTGAGCCCATGTGTGGGGCATCTGTGTGTGGCCACCTGCTTTAGCCCCCAGGCTACTGATCCCTGGTTTAGATCAGTCATTGGCCACTGATCATTTTTGCTTTATGAGAACAGAAATCTGTCTTATCTGTGAGAAGAAAGGAACTTGACATACCAGTTAGGTCAACCCACTTCTCACTGAACAGTGGAGAAAACTGAGGGTCAACAGGGAAGAGGCTTGCCAAGGCAATGTGTAGTTAAGGACAGAGCAAGGATCAGGCCTCAGGCCTTCTTCCTCCCAAACCAAGATTCCTGAAATGAGGCTGGGAAAGAGCAAAGTTTGTGGTTGGGACAACCTGGGATGTAGTTCTAACTCTACTGCTCAGTGCTGTGTGACCTGGGGAAGCTTGCTGAACCCCTCTGAGCCTTCACTCCCTTGTTTGTAATATTAAGTAATAGTATCACCCAGCTGTGGGGTTTGGAGGATTCAAGGAAATGAAGAAGGTATATTTCTGGCCTGGATAGGGCATTGTTGATAAGGCTGCAGGCCCACTCATTCTGGGAGAGCTTAGAGCTGATAGAGGAGCATTATAGTCCTCTGTAAGAAGCTTTTTTTTTTCTACAGAAATTATACATTTTTGGGGACAGTAAAAAACTCAGAAAATGCATATGTGCAAAAAGAAGAAATAATAATCATTCTGAACCCCAACAATTATCCTATTTTGTGAAGTGAAGGTTAATGTTATTTGGTCATTAAAAAAACACACAAAACCCCACTTTTCCTCATAATGATTCTAAGGTGAGGACATTGTCCCCTCAAGATCATTTATGTTGCAAATAGTTTCCTTAGTGTTGTGTTGTTTTTTTTCCCCCTTAAATTTGATTGCCTTAGATGTACAGAAGACTGAAATTTTTACTAGCTAATTACATCCATTTTTTTTTCTTTTTACTATTTGTTTTATGCTTAGAAAGATCTGTGCTACCACAAGCTTATAAAACACTGATATACATTATTTTTCTATTGCTTTCATGAATTTGTTTCTTTGCACTTAATTTTCCTTCACTTGGAGTGTGGTTCGATATAGGACTTTAACTTCATTTTCTCCCAAGTGGTGAGCCATTGTCCCAGCCTTGTATAACAGGCAACTCCCCTGTCTTCTCTCATGGACTTGCTGCCTTGATTCTTACTTCTTGTATATCTCTTCATGGATTGTTCTTCTTGATTGTTCCTGAGCTAGATTTACTTACTTAATTATTATAGTTTTAAAATAAACCTTAACATCATTATGGTGACAAACTTTTATTATTCTTCATTTCCAAAATTACCTTGGCTAATTGTACCCATTATTCCTACTAGAAATATATTTGACTGATTTTGTCATTATTATTCTCTCTCCAACAACAAAAGCCAGATGGTGATTTTCATTGGAATTGCATCAATCTTATAGCTGTATTTGTGGAGGATGGACATTTTCACAATATTAAGTCATTGACTCTTCTTGCTTAGGGATGTGGTATGTTCTTCCTGTTACTCAAAGCTTCTTTTTGTCTTTGATAAAGTTTTTTTTTGTTTGTTTTTTTATTAACACCTGCAAATGCATTGGCCAAACATTCACAGTATGCTTATGTACTTCATATTCACTTATGTGCTTCTATTTTTTGGAGTTCGGTAAAATTTATTAAGTATTATACAATTATTTTTTAGTTAAACCTTAGGTTTGATATTTTTTTGTTGCTATCATATATGAGATTGTTCTCATTATCTTAAAACCCATTGTAATTGCTAGTTATAGATTTATATTGTTATTGATTTGCTTATTTAATTTTCCATTGAATTATATTTTTTAGGAGATTCTCTTGAGTTTTTAAAGTGAAGTAATATTTACTCTCAAAACATTTTATGAAAAATGTTTTCAAACTTGCAGAAAGGTTAAAAGAAAAATAAAATGAATATTCATATTCTCTACTTAAATTCACCAGTTATTAATTTTTGCCACATTTGCATCCCTTCTCTCTCTCTTTCTCTCTATACACAAACACACACACACATACAGGTGACCTTTGAGCAACATACTAGTAGGTTTGAACTGATGTGTGGGTCCACTTATATGTGAATTTTTTCAATAAATACTGTAAATGTATTTTCTCTTTTTTAGGATTTTTAAAATAACATTTACTTTTCTGTAACTGACTTTATTATAAGAATACTAGAGGCCCGATGCATGAAATTCTTGAATGGGGGCAGTCTTCTCAACCCAGCCTGCACCCTCTCCAATCTGGGATCCCTCGGGGGATGTCTGACTACCGGTTTAGGCCCGATCAGGTCTAACCTAGCTGTCGGACATCCCTCTCACAATCCAAGACCACTGGCTCATAACTGCTCACCTGCCTGCCTTATGGCCCTTAACTGCCCCCCTGCTGGCCCAGTCACCCCCAACAACCCCTACCCCCCGCCAGCCTGGTTACTTCTTTCTGACCCCTCTCCCCCGCTGGTATGGTCGCCCCCAACTGCCCCCTCCTCCCACCAGCCTGGTTGCCCCTTACTGTGCACCCCTCCACAGACCTGGTCACCCCCAACTGTCCCTCCTGCAGACCTGGTCGCCCTACACAGCCAGCTGCTCAATCATTTGGTTGTCCCTCACTAACGCCCCCCCCCCCAGCCTGGTCGCCTTATGCAACCTGTTTGGTTGTCTGTTCATTGCGATGGTCACTTATTAGGCTTTTATTATTATAGATAGTATTATATACATAAAAATCTTTGGTAATTGACTGCTTGTGTTAAGGCTTCCAGTCAGCAGTAGGCTATTAAATAGCTACATTTTTGTGAAGTCAAACCCCCCACATTATTCAAAAGTATATGTCCTCAAAATGTATACACACACTTTGAATAATTACAAAGGATATCCCCAAAATGTATATTCACATTTTGAATAATTACAAAGGCATGGTTTATTAAAATACATTTCATTTTCAAAACTGAACTACCAACTGTTCAAGTGTGTGTACATTATTTGGGGACACCCTGCATATGTATAAATATACACTGAGTGGCCAGATAATTATGACAACCCCATCAGTATTTTGTTGGGCCACCTTTTGCCTTCAGTATTTCTTGGCATTCAGTATTTCCACAAGATGTTGAAAGGTGATGCGAGGAATCTGACACCATGCCTGATGAATAGCACTGTCCAGTTCTGTGAGATTTGATGGTTGTGGAATCAGCTGCCTGATGGCTCTTTTAACTTCATCCCACAAATGCTCAATTGGATTGAGATCTGGTGCTTGGGGGGCCACCTAAGCAAGGTAAAGTCTCCCTCATGTTCTTGAAATCACTCCTGCACAATATGAGCACCCTGGCATGGCACATTGTCTTGTTAGAAGAAGCCATTTCCATTGGGATATGCCATCACCATGATAGGATGAACTTGATCAGCAACGATACTTAAGTATGTTGTGCTATTCAGATGTTGTTCCACATGAATTAAAGGGCCCAAATCATGCCAGGAAAACATGCCCCAAACCATAACACTGCCCCCATCAGCTTGAAGGGTTGTACTCATGCATGTAGGGTGTAAGCTTTCATGCTATTTCCACAAAATTCTCACTCTGCCATCTGCATGATGCAATTGGAAACATGATTTATAGGGCCACATGACATTTTCCCATGCTTCTTGTGTAACTGTGAATTGGTGACATTTTATCTTGGTAACTGCAGACAGCAAAGGTGTTTGAAGAGACCTTTGGCTTCCATATCCTATACGATGCAGTGTACAGCTAATTTGCCTACAGATGTCAGGTGGTCATAATAATCTGGCCTCTCGTGTGTGTGTGTGTGTGTGTGTGTGTGTGTGTGTGTGTGTGTATACACACACACTTTCCCCATGTATATATGCAGTTTTTTGTTGTTATTTTGCTGAACAATTAGAAAGGAAGGTGCAGACATCATACTCTCAGGGGTGAGCAATCTATTTTCGATGAAGAGCCAGGTGGTAAGTTTTGGGCTTTGTGACCCATATTATCTCTGTCACAATGGCCAGACCAGGCCACAGAGGCACAAAAGCAGCCAGACACCATGTAAACAAGGGGGATGGCTGGTCCAGTAAGGCTTCCTTTTAAACAATAGATTGAATCCAGACTGCTCTGTGGATGAAGTTTGCTTATTCCTCGTCAAATCCTATGTCCTCCAGCGGGCATTGCCCCAGTAAGGACCTTCCCTGCACAGCCACAGAAATCTTTATCACTCCTGTTGAAAGGAACAATAATTCCATAATAGTATCTAAAACCCAGTCCATAGTGGAATAGCCCATAGTTTATATTGCATATGATTACTTAAGTCTGCTGGGGAAGAAAACCAATATTTTTTATAGATCTCTGACCTGTTCCAATCTCTGCCCCTGCTCCCAGAGGAGAGCTGGGCCTCAGATGCTGGGGAGGCTCAAGGCTGCAGGGGCCAGTGTACAAGGAGATCACAGAGGGACTGAGTTTCCAGCAGAAATGTTTGTGATGGATGGTCTCCTTCGGAACCTCAGTGCTGAGAGACGATAAATTGTGGGCCATTCTGTGTTAGGGTTCACAGAAGGTTTAGTAAAGTCAGGCCCCTCCTCAGGTTCACTGAAGGACCCAAATGTGGGCTTTTGGTGTTATTTCCAAAGAAGGCTATCGCCATTCTGTGTTTGTTTGTAATTCATTTGTTTATCTATTTATTTATTAAAATATTGGGTTGGCATTGGTCAACATGAACATACAGGTTTCATGTGTGGGTGTCTATGTTATAATCGTTTTTGTTTTAAAAATTAATTTGCTAAGTGTGACTGTTCAGACTTTGATACACATAGTAATCCTGATTTGGCAGGTCTGCATATTGAGGGGCCTCAGAAATGCGGGCAGCATCTGAAAGGTGGGAGTTTGGGGTGGGGAGGTGGAGATGGGGGCTGACAGGGCAGGGCATCAGCAACGTTTGCTCATGGATTAGGTTGTGGAACTGGGATGTTGCTGCCAGCGCTGTCTGTAGATACACTCCCCTGTGTCACTGTGAGCTCTTCATCACAGGAAATGGTTAAGCATGCTGACATCACTGAAAAGGATTCTGCAGTGGGTTAAATATGGCTAGTGGCCTATTCTTGACGGTGCTCCTTTGGGGTCTCTCCCTTCCTGTGCCCGGTGGCAGCTTGGACCTGCATCATGCATTTTGACCTGTGAATGTGACCCTGTGGCCTTTGAGGCGATAAGGGATCTGCAGCTTCTACCTCTGCCTCTTTGGCAAGGTCACTTTGCAAGCTGCCTTCGAGAAGCCCCTCTGCCTTCGATCACAGGCTGTTGGTAAGGAAACCTCAGCCAGTGGAGAGAGAGGCAGGAGGAGGCACCGGACACAGGGAGAGGGCCTTCTCAGCTCTGGATCCCTGCCGTGTGGAGCCGAGGGCCCCCAGCCAAGCTCTGCTCGAATTATTAACTACAGAATCACAAACAAGGAACATGGGTGTTGCTCTAAAGCACTCAATTTTCTGGTGGTTTGTTAATCAGCATACATACCCAAGACAGCTTTGCGAGAGGAATTTATGCATCAGTTTATAGATGGGCTTAGATCGGTTTGATTGTGTCTTTCAACACCAAGACGCTAACAGTGTGAGTCTAGCGTGCAGCAGTGCCCCAACAATGTTCATTTTACTTTTTTTTTTCCTGAGGATCTAAGTGCAGGTGTTTCGGTGGAGGTAGTAGTAATTGACTTCCTGCTCTCAAAAGACTTACAGGGTGCCCCGGAGAGAGGGCCCCTTCTGTGAGCAAGGCTAGCCCCAACCACCCCGTGGGGACTAAAATGGAGGCAAAAGAGCACCTTCAGGGCCAGACACAGCAAAGACAGGGATGGCAGGAGGTGAGTGGAGTGATGAACACTGCACTGCGGGAGAGAAAGAAGCCCATCATGCTGGAGGCAGACATCACCCTCAGAGGTTGACTGTGGAGCCCTTGGACGCTGTCTTAAGGGGCGGACTGTCTTTGTGGACAAAGCCGAGCTGTGAGGATCTCAGTACAATGAAGCACATGGTCAGATCTGTTCTATGAGGCCAGCTGGTGGCGAGGGTATAATTCAAGTGATGGAAGTTTGGGGGAAAAGACAGGCCAGCAGGAGATTTTTCTGTGACTATGGGGAGAGGTAGAAGGGGAGGGATATAGAGCAATGTCAGTGTTGAAATCAATGGGCTTGGCCTCACGTAGGTGTTTGGATAAGGGAAAGCAGAGAGCACAAGTGTCTGAGCCTCTGGCTGTGGGACGGGTACAGGCCCACTCTCTGCCATGGAGCTGGAAAGAGAAGCAGGCAGAGCTGGAAGGAGAAGCAGACGTGGAGGAAAGTGGAGGAAAGAGGATGTGCTTGACTGGGTGTGCTGAGGTTTCACCACCCAGAGAGGGAGGGGATGCAGGAGAAGAGAGGAGCTAGATGAGAAGCTGGTGGTGGAGGGAGGTTGGCTGGGCAGCCTGTGCTGAGGAGGAAGGCAGGTTCTTTGAATTCTGCTGGTCCCAGAGAAGATACCAGGGCAGATTCCTTTTAGAGTGTGTGTGTATGTGTGTGTGTGTGTGTGTGTGTGTGTGTGTGTATGTGTGTGTGTGTGAGAGAGAGAGAGAGAGAGAGAGAGAGAGAGAGAGAGAGAGAGAGAGAGAAATATCCCAGAATCTTGTATAGGGAAAAAGACAGAACTTCAAAATAGAAGACAGACAGCTGGAAACCTGTTTTTAAAAACCATTCTGTTATGGCTAGTGCCATTTGAATGCAATTTACATGCACAGAAAGGCATTCCTTTAGAAAAAGGGGGTCAGGAGGCCAGATACAATTTGCATTTTATTTTCCTGCTTTCTTAACTCCTGAGATTGCTTTCTGGGTGCTTCTTCCTCTGCTTAATACCACAGAACATGGACAGCAAGGACGCCACTTCCCACCTCCCCACTCCCCCTGACAGCAGCAAACACAGTTGACACAGTTAAATTGTCCTTTAATTTTCCTCCATTTTCTATCAAAGCTATTTCTCTCTCTTTTTTGCTCTCTCCTATAAGGTTGGGGTTCATTTTGGCCAGGCAGTGACATCCTCTACAGCTATAGAAAGTATCCCTGCCTCTCTCCCAATAGAATAATCACAAGTAGTTGGAAAACTTCCCACCTTTCGATTTTCTCTTGAAAATTGTAGCCTTTATCTGTGTGTCTCTTGGACAAGGCTGGCATCAACCAGACGATGTGATGTGGTTTACCCTTTCCCCATCACGGATCATCCTAAGCCTGATCTTATCTTCACTTGTTCATTAATTCATTCCCTCCTCCGGGGAGTGTTTAGGGAGCACCTACTAGCTGTGCTGGGAACTGGCGCTAGAGGAATGAAAGACACAGGCCTGGCCTTGCCCTGTGGGGTGCATCACCACACAAAACATAGTGACATTTTGGGGGCCAGACTTAACAACAGAAACCGCTGTGCCTTCCAGAAAAAGCATCTGTCTCGGTGATATTTCTCACTGGGGCGAGGCAGGCTGCCTTTGTGGGCTCCTGCGGTGTCTGTTACCGATGGGTTATCAGGAGAAGGGGGTTGAGTAAGCTGGACAGTTTGGAGGGCCTCTCTTTGCCAGAAAAAGGCAATCGATTCCTAAGGTAGAAGGGGGAGTGTTTGCATACCTGCCTTGTGGCTGCATGGCTTTTGGCTTCGAAACATAAGAGGAACTTCTCTTGGGTGCTCACAGGGGGGCGAGGGTTCTGATTGCAGCCACAAAGATGAGCATTTTCAGCAATTCAACCTGCGAGGGTTGAACACATTAGGGATTCCATGGAGGGGAAGAGGCAGCGCTCCTTATGGGGAGCTGCACAATGTTTCCTTTCATCATCCTCTTTGCTGTGAAGAGCTGGCTTTTGGCGCAGGAGAGCCAGTCATGTTCCGTTAAGGTGGAGATGGGTGCAGGCTCTGGCGTCCAGTGTTGTCTGGCTTGCAAGTTGAAGAGGAATGAGAGAACAATGGCCCTGCCAATTCTTTATTTGTTAATACATTTATTTCTGGTGATTTCCCGTGACTTTATTCATGTTTAATTTACAAATAAAAATTGTATATATTTGCCTGGCTGGTGTGCTCAGTGGTTGAGCACTGACCAATGAACCAGGAGGTTATGGTTTGATTCCCGGTCAGAGCACAGATCCGAGTTTGGAGCTCCATCTCCAGTGTGGTGCATGTAGGAGGCAACCGATCAGTGATTCTCTCTCATTGTTTCTATCTTTCTTTCCCTCTCCCTTCCTCTTTGAAAGCAATTTAAAAAATTTAAGGTGTAGCCCTCGCTGGTTTGGCTTAGTGGATAGAGCATCAGCCTACAGACTGAAGGGTCCCAAGTTCTATTCTAGTCAAGGGCACATGCTCAGATTGTGGTCTTGATCCCCAGTAGGGGGGCATACAGACAGCAGCCAATCAATGATTCGCCCTCGTCATTGGTGTTTCTATATTTCTCTCCCTCTCTCTCTGAAATCAATAGAAATATGTTTTAAAAAAATTTAAGGTGTACGTTATATTTTGATATGTGTATGTATACATTGTGAAATGACCACAGTCAAGCTAATTAACAAATCCATCACCTTACCTGCTACCTTTTTTTCTATGTGTGTAAAACACTTATGATTTACTCCTTTAGCAGAATTCAAGTATACAGTACAGAATTAACTAGTCCCCATGCTGTACATTAGATTTCCAGAATTTATTCATGTGACATAACCGAATCTATGTACCCTTTTACCAAACACAACCTAAATGCTGACTGATGAATGGATACAGAAAATGTGGAATGTTAGTCAGTGTTAAAAAAGAAGGAACTTCTGCCCTTTGTGACAACATAGATGAACTTGGAGGTCATTATGCTAAATGAAATAAGCCACACACAAAAGACAAATACTGCATTTCTTCACTTATATGTTGAATCTATTGAACTTTTAGAGTCAGGGAGTAGAACAGTGGTTGCCAGGGGCTTGGGGTGGGGCAATGGTGCTGTCCTTTAACTTGCTGCTTTACATTAGCTGCAGCTGGTCAGAATGGAAACACTGCCTTGTAATTTGCGGTTAGTATTCAAATGACACTTGTCCATTATATGCCAGTCATGACCTTTCTCTGGGGTATGGTCTCATTCTTATGGGCTGAATTGTGTCCTCCTAAAGTACATATCAGAATCTCAGAATGTAAGTATATTGGAAGATAAGATGGTGATTAAATGAAGTCTTTAAAGTGGGCCCCAATTCATTATCACTGATGTTCTTTTTTTAAAAATTATTATTTTATTTTATTTTTTTATTAATTTTTTTTATACATATCTCCCCATTGCCCCCCTCCCTCCCAGGCATACCCCAACCCCCCAGTGTCTATGTTCATTGGCTATGCTTATATGCATCCATACAAGTCCTTTGATTGATCTCTTATCTACCTCACCTAACTTTAATATTCCTGCTGTAATTTCACAGTCTGTTTGATGCTTTATTGCCTCTGTATCTAATCTTTTGTTCATCAGTTTATAATGTTGTTTATTATCCACAAATGAGTGAGATCATGTGATGCTTCTCCTTCATTGACTGGCTTATTTCACTAAGCATAAGGCTCTCCAGTTCCAACCAGGTTGCTGCAAATGGTAAGAATTCCTTCTTTTTAATGGCAGCATAGAATTCCACTGTGTAGATGTACCATAGTTTTCTGATCAACTCATCTGCTGATGGGCACCTAGGTTGTTTCCAAATTGTAGCTATTGTAAATTGTGCTGCTATGAACATAGGGGTGCATAGATCCTTTCTGATTGGTGTTTGTGATTTCTTAGGATAAATTCCTAAGAGTGGGATTACAGGGTCAAATGGGAGATCCATTTTTAGTTTTTTGAGGAAACTCCATACTGTTCTCCACAGTGGCTGCACCAGTCTGCATTCCCACCAACAGTGCACAAGGGTTCCCTTTTCTCCGCATCCTCGCCAACACTTGTCGTTTGTTGATGATTGCCATTCTGACCAGTGTAAGATGGTATCGCATTGTCATTTTGATTTGCATCTCTCGGATGATTAATGACTTTGAACATGTTTTCATGTGTCTCTTGGCCTTCCTTCTGTCGTCTTTCGAAAAGGTTCTATTTAGGTCCGTTGCCCATTTTTTTTATTGGATCGTTTATCTTCCTTTTATTAAGTTGTATAAGTTGGCTGTAGATGTTGGAGATTAAACCTTTATCAGTGATAACATTTGCAAATATGTTCTCCCATACAGTGGTCTTTCTTGTTGTTTTGTTGATGGTTTCTTTTGCTGTGCAAACACTTTTTATTTTGATGTAGTCCCATTTGTTTATTTTTTCTTTAGCTTCAATTGCCTTTGGAGCAGTATCAGTGAAGAAGTTCTTTTGGCATATAACTGAGATTGTGCTGCCTATGGATTCCTCTAGTATTTTTATGGTTTCCCTTCTAATGTTTAAGTCCTGTATCCATTTTGAGTTTTTTTTTTTTTTTTGATCACCGATGTTCTTATGGAAGGAAATTTGGATAGAGACATCTGACTTATGAAGGTGAAATGCAGCTTTGGGGTAAAACAACATGTTCTGCATTGGAGTCGGACTCTGGTTCCCATTTTGCATTAGTCATTAACTCTCTGTTCTAGTATTTCCCATCTTAAAACCAACCAACTCACCCCAACTCACCCCATTTCAACATCCCCCCTGGCTGCTTCTTCCCGTTTCTGCACCTTTTACAGGAAGGGTCAAAGGTTGTCTGTAGTCATGCCCACTCCCCCCAACTCTGCTACCCGACTGTGCTCCTCCCCTCTGCTAGGATGGCTCTCCCCAAGCTCTGCATCGTCCTGTGGCCTGTCCCTGCGTCCCTGTGGCTTCTTTGTTCTTATCTTTTTGATGTCTCAGTAGCCTGCAGCTCACTTTACTCCCTTTTACTCGGAATGATTTCTTCTCTTGGCTTCCCCTACAGACATCGCCCCTTCTGGATTTTTATCTTACGCCTTGGCCTCCTTCTCAAGCTGCTTTTCTGATTCCAACTCTTCTTCTCAAGTTTAAATGGAGGAGTGTCCCAGGACAGTTTGGGTGTTTCTCTTGACCTTCACTTTCTCTCAGTGGCTGCAGGAAGCTCATGCTGAGAAACATCACCCTCCGCAGAGGACCCTCACTCAGTGTCTCCCCCCAGACTGCCCTGGAGCCCCAGGCTCACACATCCCACTGCTAATGCGAGGCCTTTGAACATCCCATGTCATCGCAGGCTCATCAAAAAGAGAATGTTGCCTTTTTGCCCTTCAAGCCACAGAGGATAATCACACACTCAAACCGGCCAACCCACGTGCAGTTCTGGGGCCATTACACTTCTGCTCCCTCAGCCTGGAAGTTTCTTCTCCCTGACCTTTGCTCTCGGCCTCTTCCTAATCTTCAGGTCTCAGATCTCGGCGCCCCTTCTGAGAGGACGTCTGGTCATGCAGCCTATAGCAGCTGCCTGCCCTTGCTGTCACTGACCCTGTCTTGATTCTCTGTGCACTGCTCCTTCAGGTGACTACATCCTCCCTCTGACCAGCCGGTGATGGGGAGCTGGAAGGGAAAGGTTTGGGGCCCAACAGGTCAGGCCGAGTGGAGAGAGCAGGGGAAGGAAGCTTGGGAACTGGAGGGTTAAGTCAAGGTCTGAACTCTGAATAGCCAGGGTTGCCCTTAGGGTCCACAGGGTCAGCACATTTTTTTGTGTGGCGTCTTTTTCTATAAAAAATTAGCAATTTGAGCCACATAAAATCAGCCTCTTATATGATCCTGTGATAAAGAAGTTACTCTGGCCAGCAGGATTCATTTGCTTGCCGGGCCACCATTCTGGAACTATGGCCAGAACACTGGGCCCTTGAATGACTCCACAAATATGAGTCCTAGCTCCTTGGGGCATTGGTTAACCCTTTGCATGGAGGACAGGGTCAGAGAGCACTCTGAGGGGAGAAACAGGTACGAGGGCTCATGTGGGACATGGTCTGGGCTTGGGACACCTTACCTGTGTAGAACTGCTGCCCCTGCCAATCCCAGGAGGACTCTTTCTGGCCACTCCTGGTGAGAGACACTTGGGGGGAAATTTGCACGAAAGGCACTTCAAAGCCTGGTGTTCTCATGAAGGGGTTCAGCCTGCTTGAGTCCGAGTGCTGTGCAGCCCGCAACCTCCCTCACCACAGACTCCTGGAATGCTGGTGGTCAGACACCATTCAGGTAGGACAGAGGGACAGACACTGAATAACCTCAGAAAGGACCCCTAGATTCTTACGCTGGAGAGTTCCTCAGTGAGATGACTGGTGCCTCACCCAGCATCCCAGAGTTAAGCCACCGCTAAAGGAAGCTCTGGCCACACACTTTGAGTTTCCCATTCAGATCCTTACTTTCTCTTTTGAACGGGGTCAGGAAACATCTGAGGAGAGCCTCCCGAATGAATGACAGCAAATAAAACAAACTTTAAAAAAGACCCCAAAGGAAAATACAGAGGAAAAGACCTAGGTCAGAATGTGGGGAAGGAAACACGCCAAAACCCTTAGAAATGGGCTATTGCATTCAAGCATGAGGTGCAATGAAGCAAAAAGGAAAAACCAAAGAATAAGAAAGAGGCCCTGGGGATTACAAATGCAGTGGCTGAAATAAAACATTCAGTAGGAGGTTGGGAAGATAAAGTCAGTGAAATCAACCAGGGAATAGAACCAAAAAGACAAGAGATGGAAAATAAGAGAGAAGTGATAAGGCATTAAGAGGATCAAATCAAGAAGACCAGTTTTTGACAAATAGGAGATGTAGAAAGCAAAAAGAGAAATGAGAAATCATAAGCCAAGATGTGTTAGACTGGAAGGACCTGAGACTCCAGTGAAAGCACCTCAAATGCCCAACCAAATCAATTAAAGACACTCCAAGTCAAGGCACCTCATTGAAAAAGTTCAGAACATCCGTGATAAAAGGAAAAACCACCCCTTACTCAGAAGAATGAGAATGCCAGTGGCAGTGCTGGGTGGAAGAAGACAAGAAGGTACAGGCTTCCAAATTCTGCAGGAAGCGATTATTAATCAAATTCTATGAGCTGAGTGAAGTTAGCAGTTATAGGTGAGGGTAGCATAGAGATGTTTTCATCATTAGAAAGTGTCCCTTTGTAAATCCTTACTTGTATAAACTCTGTAAGCTATGTTGCTGCAAAGTGAGGAAGTGGCCAAGAAAGAAAACATAGAACAGAAAGTAAGGGTTTCACCTCAGGAAGGCTGAGAGGCAGGTCCCAATGGGGGGATGGACAGGAGTTGAAATGAGGGAAGAGGTGAGATGGTGTCTGGGGCGGGGGTGTTCCTGGGAGAAAGATAACTGCTGTATAATCTGATATAATAAAAAGCACTTGGTTAAACACAGAAATATTTGAGAGAGGTTTGGGATTTCAGAGACCTACTTAGAAAGTTAAGAAATATACTTCTTAGAATTGGTGGAAATATCACTCTATTTGACTTCACAGCCAGCCATGCTTTAACCACAAATTGTGATGTTGATTGTGTGGATGAGGGGAGGGAAAGTATGGGTGTGTCCCTGTTTGGGAAATGTAAGGGCTACATACTCATGTACTAAAAAAGAAAGGCAGTAATTAATGTCTAGAATCGATAAGCCAAGAATTGGCGGCATTATTCAGACAAATGTAACACATGAAGGAACAGCGAAAGTAACTGAAAATGGTGGTCTGAGGGCACGGACTATGGTGGGGTCAGTTGGGATGAAGTAGTTTGGAGAATTGCTGTGTTTTATAACAAGGTTGGGCTTATGATGAATATCTAACATACGTATGTTACTTTGATGTAGACAAAGGTGGGGGAAAACACACACACACGACCTTTTTGGAACTTAAAAATGGGAGAAAAATTGGAGATTTGGGGCCCCACACCTGCTCTCTCTTGGAGACACAGGTGAAGACATGACCATGTCCTGCTCAGTTGCCTCTACAAAGACCACATGGAAATGTGGCCCAGGACAGCCCAGTATCCTCTTACCTTTGCAGAAAGCTTGAGTTTACAAATTGGTTCACATATTTCAACCCACCTGACCTTACCTCAATGTCACTGAGGTAACGATTGCTCTTTCTAGTTGCAGACACCAAGATGGGAGTGGCCACACTGGCTCACCCCACCACTCCAGGCTCTGTTGGCTCTGCTGTGCAATCACAGGGAGTGGCACTGCCATCTAACATTATTCTATCCCCTCAACATTTTAGAGGAAGGAGGAAGAGGAGCGGAAGCGAGGAGAAGAGCAGATCCGCCGCCAGGAGGAGCAGAGGGCCAGGGAGCTGTACTGGACGCTGAAGCAGGCCCAACTGCAGAGCCAGGCCAGTGAGAAGGAGGAGCGCGAGTGGGAGGAGCAGTGTGAGTAGAGCTTGATCTTCAGGGCCCATACCCGCCTGCCTTCTCCATCCTCCCCTCCCACTTGCTTGTTTGCTCAGTCTCAGTCCAGTTCACTCAGCCAGAGATCTTTACCCAGAACCACCCATGTGTTCATCCTGCTAAGGAGCAGAGGCGAAGGGCTCTGAGCCAAGCCCTAGGGTCCCAGAGATGAGGGATCAGGGTGCTTATCTTGGAAGGAGACACACAGGCTAAGGGCTCGGAGTGTCCTGTGCAGCACTGTCAAGTGAAGCTTGATGGTGGCATAGAAATAGCTGAGGCAGAGGCCGGAGAGGATGCTGTAGATGGGGTAGCCGGCATGGGTGACAACATAAAGGCATGCGGTGTGCTGAGGCAGTGGGAACTGTTTGGGGCGGGTATATAGCTTGGAGAGTGTTGGGTGCTGAGAAGGTAGATGGGACAGGGAGGTGGAGTCAGGGGTGTTTGGTGTGCACCCAGGCTTGGTGCAGTCAGGGTTGGTGGGACCTGCAGATGTGGAAATGACTGTCTTGCAGGAAGAAGTTTTCACTCTCGGTTCCTAGAAACAGAGGGCTCGCCACTCAGGGCCACACAGGGAAGGTCCAGGGTTGGTCAGGAGGCAGAGGGAGTGAAGGGGAATGGGGACAAGAGCCTGTATGTGGATTCTGTGGGAAGGGAAGGCAGGCTTAGGCTTGACTGGTTTGAATAGTTTCTGCAGGCTTTGGGGTAAGGAGCTGTCTCCAGTGGGCTTATTATACCTGGCCCTGGGTAATATTAGGGCAGATGGATTGTGATCCGAGTGTAAGAACAAGCTACACAAAGTGGTGGGGACATGGGCTCTGGGTGGGTTGGTTTGCATGTGGGAAGGCAAGCCAGTCCTTTATAATCCTTAGGAGCTGGCTGGCTCTGGGAGGGGTGGTCTCTCCCCAAGGTGCCAGATGTCAAATATAAAAATACATAAGATAGAAAGGCATGTTATACAGGTGTGCAGTGGGAAGCCTCAAAAGGTGAGTGACGTGACTGAGGCTGGGTGTGGGAATGAGAGGGGAGGCTGCTGCCATGGTGCACTTTAGGGTCCTCAGCCTTTCTTAACCATATGTCAGATTCATCACACAGACTTTTAAAAAATTGAAATGTAATTCCCACAACATGTACACATCCCTTTAAAGTGTACAATTCAGTAGTCAATAGTCTTCTTACACTGAATTGTGCGACCATCACCATTATCTAATTTCAGAGCATTCTCATTGCCACAAAAAGAAACTCTGTACCCACTGGTTACTCCTCCTGCCGCATCCTGGAACCATGCATCTATCATGAATTTAATTTCTGTCCCTATGGGTTTGCCTGTTTTGGATATCCTATATAATAAAAGCCTTCTATGCTAAGTGTCCGGTCGTCTGGTCGTCCATTCAACCAATCAAAACATAATATGGAAATGATATGCTAAGGCCGCTTAACTGCTTGCTATGATGTGCACTGACCACCAGGGGGCAGACACTCTGACTGGTAAGTTAGCTTGCTGCTGGGGTCTGGCCGATTGGGACTGAGTGAGACGGATGGACATGCCTTAGAGCCTTCCTACGGTCTCTCCCTGACTGGCCAACCTCCTGCATCACTCCCCAGCCCCAGTTGTGCACTAGTGGGGTCCCTCAGGTCACAGCTGCCCTTGGAGCTTCGTTTGCTGCCCAAGGACAAGAAGAAGAAAGATGCAGGAAAGTCAACCAAGAAACAAAGGCCCAGTGAGCTACTCTGGGGCAAGGCCAAGAGGAAGATATGGTCCAAAGACAAAGTCCGGGACAGCTAATATACTATTTTTGTCTGACAGAGCAGCACAGGACTAACTCTGTAAGAAGCTCCCAGCTATCAGCCTATGCCCCGGCCGCTGTCTCTGAGATGGAAGAACGTGGCTCCTTGGCCAGGGCCTGTGGGAACTCCTAGTAGAGGACTCAGTAAACTCGTTTCCAAGCCCAGAGTCAATAATTTACATCAGCAACGCCCGGGTGGGAGGTCCCGCTGCTGGTGAAGATGCAGGAACAGGTCCCACAGCTGTACATTTTGGAAAAAAAAATCTTTAATAATAAACTACCCCCCTTCCACACACACGTAAACTACACAAGCTAAAACATTATTGCACAGCAAAGGAAACAATCAACAAAATGAAAAAGGCAACCTATGGCATGGGAGAAAATATTTGAAAACCATATATCCAATAAGGAGTCAATATTCAAAATATATAAGGAATGCATACAACTCAATAGCAAGAAACAAATACTTTGATTTAAAAATGGGCAAAGAACCTACCTAGATATTTTTTTCAAAAAAAGATACAACTGGCCAATGGGTGCATGAGAAGGTGCTCAACATCTGTAATCACCAGGGAAATGCAAATAAAAAAAAGGTACCACCTGTTTATTTTTGCTGTTGGTGTCATACCCCAAAAAATCATTGCTAAGGTCAAGGAACTTTCCCCCTATATTTTCTTCTACAGGTTTCATAGTTTCAGGTCTTATATCTAAGTCTTTACTCCAATTTTGTTCTTTTGCATGTGGATATACAGTTTTCCCAACACTCTTTATTGAAGAAATGATCCTTTCTCTATTGTGTATATTTGGTGACTTTGTTGAAGTTTAGTTAACAGTATATGCACAGGTTTATTTAAAACAGACTCTCTGTTCTGTTCCATTGGTCGGCATGTCTACTTTTATGCCAGTACCATACTATTTTGTTTATTATAGCTTTATAATCTTTTTTTCATAATAATTATCAAATTAATATTGATAATAATAATTACCAGGTGAGATGTCTCTGGCTTGTTCTTCCTGCTCAAAATTGCTTTAGTACTCAGAATCTTTTGTGGGTCCATCGGGATTTAATGATTGTTTTTTCTATTTCTGGGAAAAATGCCATTGGAATTTTGACAAGGATTGCTTTGGATCTCTAGGTCACTTTGAATAGTATGGGTATTTTAACAAGATTAATTCTTTCATTCTGTGAATATAGGATATCTTTCTTTTTACTTGTGCCTTCTTCAGTTTTTGTCATCAGTGTCTTACAGTTTTTAATGTACAGGTCTTTCGCATCCTTAGTTAAATTGATTTCTAAGTATGTAATTCTTTGCGATGCTATTGTAAATGAGATTGTTTTCGTAATTTATTTTTTGGGTAGTTTGTTGTTAAGGAATAGGAAGACATTTCTTTTGTATCCAATTTTGTTGATTTTGTATCCTGCAACTTTACTAAATTTGTTTACTGTAACAAGTTTTTGGTGAAATCTTTAGGGTTTTCTATATTCAAGATCATGCCATCTGCAGAGACAATTTTACTTCTTTCTTTCTGATTTAGATTTATCTTATTTCCTTTCCTTTTCTAATTATTCTGCCTAGGACTTCCAGTATTACATTAAATAAAAGTGGTGAGAATGGGCATTCTTGACTTGTTCCTGATCTTGGAGGAAAAGCTTTTAGTCTTTTACCACTGAGTATCATGTTAGTGGTGGACTTGCCATATATGGTTTTATTATGTTAAAGTACATTTTTTTCTTTACCTCATTTGTTGAGAACTTTTATCATGAAAGGATGTTGAATTTTACTAAATGCTTTTTCTGCATCTTTTGAGATGATAATCTGATCTATATTCTTCTTTTTGTTCATGTGGTATATCACATGTGTTAATTATGTTGAGCCATCCTTGCATCCCAGGAATAAATCCTGCTTGCTCATGGTATATAATTATTTTAATATACAGTTGACTTTGATTTGCTAATATTGTATTGAGGATTTTTTTCATCTATGTTTACCAAAGATATTAACTTATATTTTTTTTCTTGTATTGTCTCTATTTGGCTTTGATATAAGAATAATACTGGCCTCCTAAAATGAATTTGGAAGAGTTTGAGAAGGACATTTAAATGTGCAGTAGAAATGATCAGTAAAGCTATATGGTCCTGGACTTTTCTTTCTTGGGAGATTTTTGATTACTAATTCAACTTTCTTACTATTCTTTCAGATTTTCTATTTCTTTCCTTTTAAAAAAATATTTTGTTGACTTTTTACAGAGGATAAGGGAGAGGGATAGAGAGTTAGAAACATGGATGAGAGAGAAACATCAATCAGATGCCTTCTGCACACTCCCCACTGGGGATGTGCCGCAACCAAGGAACATGCCCTTGACCGGAATCGAACCTGGGACCCTTCAATCTGCAGGCCAACGCTCTATCCACTGAGCCAAACCAATTAGGCAGATTTTCTATTTCTTAATGATTCAGTCTTGCTAGGTTGTATGTGTCTAGGAATTTATCCATTTCTTCTAGGTTTTCTAATTTGATGGTGAATAGTTATTCATAGTTGTTTCTTATGATCCTTAATATTTTTATGTAATCAGTTGTTTCCCTTTTCATTTCTGATTTTATTTATTTGTATTGTCTCTTTTTTTCCTGTAATCTGACGGAAAGTTTTTCATTTTTATTCATCTTTTCAAAAAATCAGTTCTTAGTTTTATTGATCTTTTCTATTGTTTTTCTAGAGTCTAGTTCATTTCTGCTCTGATTTTATTCTTTTCTTCCTTCCAATAACTTTGAACTTAGTTTGTTCTAGTTCTTTAAGATGCCAAGTTAGGTTGTTAGAGATCTTTTCTTCTTAGAATAGCTTTTGTGGTATTCCATGTTTTGTTATATTATGTTTCTATTTTCATTAATTTCAAGATATTTTTTCATTTTATTTTTACTTCTTTTACCTATTTCTTGTTTAGAAGTGTGTTATTTAATTTCCTCATATTTTTGAATTATTCAGTATTCTTACTATTCCTGATTTTTAGGTTCACACTATTGTGGTCAGAAAATATATTTGATACAATTTCAATCTTTTTAAAAAATTTGTGACCTAATCTATAACCTATCCTAGAGAATGTTCCATGTGAGTTTGAGAAGAATGTATATTCTGCTACTGCTGAATGAAATATTTTGTGCATGTCTGTTGGTCCATTTGGTCTTAAGTGAAGTCATATCCAATGTTTTCTTACTGATTTTTCTGATTGAACAATCTATTCATTATTAAAAGTGGGTATTGATATCACCTATTATTATTGTTTTGCTGATTATTTCTCCCTTCATAATCAGCAGTGCAATAATCCTGAAATAATATTTACTTTATATGTTTAGTTGGCATATACCTTTTTGATTGCTGTATCTTCTTAATGAATTGATCCCCTTATCATTATATAATGATCTTTTCTCTTATTACTATTTTCTTAAAATATATTTCTATTGATTTTAGAGAGGAAGGGAGAGGGGAGAGAAAGATAGAAACATCAATGATGAGAGAGAATCATTGACTGGCTGCCTGTTGCACCCCCCTTGCACTGGGGATCAAGCATGCAACCCGGCATGTGCCCTTGTGGAATAGAACCAGAGAACCCTCAGTCCACAAGCCAAATGCTCCATGCACTGAGCCAAACCAGTCAGGGCCTCACCATTTTTGGCTTCATGATTATTTTGTCTGATACAAGTTCAGCTACCCCTGATCTCTTTTTATTTCCACTTGCCCGGGATATCTTTTTCCATCCAAGAAAGATGATCATCTGGAAAGGCCTGTGGAGGAAATGACATTTGGTATGGGAAAAGTAGGAAGGCAAAGAAGGCAGGGAAGGGCATTTTAGCAGAGGGAGCAGCACCAAGCAAAAACAAGGTCATTGTGTGTATAGGACATGGCATATGTTTTAATGTGGCTGTAGGCTGAAGTTCAATGATGAAAATCAGGCCAGAAAGATAAGATGGTTAAGAGCTAAGAATACTTCATTTAAATTTAGAATGGAAGGGAAAGAAGGGCAAAGGTTATACTGAAAAAATAATGGACAATTACAAGTGGAGTCACATGAGGCTACTATGGTGGGGGAAAGAGACCCAGACTGGCAGTCCGGATTGGCAGTCCGGTCCTAACTCAGCCCTTGCTAGTGGCAAGTTCTTGCTCAGTTGCTGAGTCTCTTCATTTGTAAAACAGGAGTAATCATTTTGAGTTGAGTCTTGTTGAGAGGGTGAAATGAGAAAGAAACCACGTTGCTTTCTAAGTTTTTTTTTTGTGTGAAGTGTTTCTCTTTTTGTAGCTATATCATTAGATGGAAAGTTTATGGGCGAGGCTGCTGTTTCGTTGGGATGGAGACTGGAAATCATCTGGCCTGAGCGCTGCCTGATTGCTAATTAATGTGCTGCATGGCAAGAGAAAGCGGAAAAAGCTCCCAAAGCCAGCGGAAAGACATGATAATACAGGTCCCATGATTTTGATTCCTCATTTTATGCTTTCTTAAAGAATGATGAGCTAAATTCTGGAGCCTGCCATTCAAATTCAGCAAAGCCATTCTGCACTCAATTAATTTAATATGAAAGATATAAAAGTGGGCCATTAAAGTGGGCCATTAATCTACTGGGAGCAGCAGTTTTTGATAAAAAAAAACAAAACTTAAATTAAATTCTTCAAGTTAGAAAAAAGAGGAATTGTTCCCTTTCATATCACTTGAATACAGACTTAGTTATTCAGTTCAAACAGCAGAGCAGGCTCTGGCTTCTGAGAAGCAGAAATGCATTTAATTATTTCTCCACTGTGAACTTGCTGGAGTGGGGAGTTCAGTAACATCTAGTTGCCCAGAGATTTACAGATAAGCGAGGATGACTTGGTTAGTGATATTATTTACAAAAATTGGCCCTATATTATTGTGTTTTTTTAAAAAAATATATTTTTATTTATTTCAAGGAGGAAGGAAGAGGGAGAGAGAGATAGAAACTATGAGAGAATTATTGACTAGCTGCCTCCTGCACATTCCCCACTGGGTACTGAGCCCTCAACCTGGAATCAAACCATGACCTCTGAACCACGCATTGTATTGTTAACGCCTTTTCTTCCTCCTTGAGCTGTGTGGCCTGGCTGTGGCTCCTCACCCATAGCTGCAATCCAGTTGCCTCCCTCCCGCTGGCATCATCCGACCTGAGTGAGGAAACGTGCCCAGGCCCCGCACAGAGGCCAGTGATGTGGGTCCCATTCTTTTCCCTCCTGGAAAGTGCTATGGAATCTGGGCTTAACGTCAGTGATTCTAAAATGCCATTTGCAGAGACAGACCAAACCTGAGGGGCCTGTGGAGATGCCGTGTGGTCTGGAGATGGGCTGGGGCAGAGCAGAATTTGGGGCTGGAGAGAAAGTTGAAGGATTCCACAGGAGGAAGGCCTTTTCTACCCACTGACAGGACGGGCAATCGTGCCCTTTCTCCTTCATCACAACCCATTCCAATTGCTTCTGAACTTGATGCCACGTGGTTTTGGTTTTGCAGCTCAGAATAATGCCAGTGTGAGTCTCCATGTGCCTGGTTTGTGGCCTGCTTAGGGTTTTCTCTCCTCTTGATTGTTCAAGATTCCCCAAGGGCTCAGTGTGGCCCCAAAGCAAGTCATTCTGAGGATATGGTCTTAGAGGATCGCTGATGTTGCTCCTGGTGGCCACAGGGGCTCTCTGTGGAAGCCATCAGGAATTGGGGGCAGGACAAAGACCACTGGCAGCTGACCTCAAAAGCCTTGGTGTCCATGCAGCCATGGGTGGAGCTGGCTTGCATTCCGTGAGGCTCACCTTCCCAGGGTTTACTGTCTTGGTGCCAAATCCACCTATTCCCCAGGGGAAGTTGCTGCAGCAGGTTAGACCACCAGAGGCCTGTGTGCATGCGCATCCTTCAATATCTGCACTGCCTGCTCCCCTTCCCCAGAGGCCAGGGAACCTCTCCTTTTCACAAAATGTCAATGTTCCCATTTTCCTGACAAGGCTTTTGACTCTGCTCAGCTCTCATCCCACCCACGTCCTCCCTTTGTGCCTTGACTAGAAAGGCCCTTTATAAAGATGGCATTCTACTTCCCTTATCTCACAGTGAACACAACAACAACAATAGCAACAACAACACAACACCAGACCACACCTCATGAACCTCTACATGTGTCAGGAGCTGTCCAAGCCCCTTCTACGCACTCTCATTTACCTCTCAAAGCAATCCTGTTTACAGATGAGGAAATAAAGATGTGGTAATTCAAGTTGCCATGGCCACAATCCAAGGTCACATGGAGTAGAAAACGGAGCAGAATTTAAATACATCTGCACTCATACATAATTTAAAGCTTTATTGGTGCCTTTTCCTATATAGAGGATTACACACTGATTTTCAGGGATATTATTCTATTCACCCACAGGGTTATTCTAAACTGAAACTGCTTTGAAACACTCAGTTTCCTGGAGGACGTAGCTGGACCATCTGGTTCTGTAAAGCATGGAGTCTTTTTCCATCTGGGCAGAGCTTGGGAGAGGGCCCAGGGACCATTAGTAATTCTCTGGAGAGGGGTCTTGTGAAGAGCAGCAACAAAAGATCTCCCAGGACCTTGTGCCCATGGGACCTTTCCTCCTGGGATCTCACAGACTCCCCTACCTCGACACGTCCAGACTCAATCCTCCTGCTCCTCATCCTTCCTCCCTGTCTTACCACCTGTCTGCCATAGGCAGAGGCTTACAGCCAGGCTGGTCTCCACCAGCTTGTAAGGATTTAACCACCTTAATATTTTTTGAATTTATACCCCATTGTCCTGTCTAAACTTTTGACTCCTGTTGTTATTTGCCTGGATTTCTGTTTTCTGAGTCTTCCTTCTTTTCCCTGTCAGATTCATTCCCAACGATGGAACCAAATCAGTCTTGGAAAGTGCTCTCTCATTGAAAACTTTGCAATGGCTTCCAAACCCTTGGGGAAACATTCCAGTTCAGTAGCCAGGGTTGGTTGGTGTCCTAAAAGGCCTTTTCTGTCCCTACCTCCTCACCTCTTATCCCTCCCTGAGCACTCTGCCTTCTAGCCACATGACCCATTCCAAGGGGGATGCCAAACTCCCTTTTGCTCTGGGCCTCTGGCCCTGAGCTTCCTCTGCATGGCATACCATGTGATCAGCCTCTCTTGATGTAATCCTGTGTGTTCACCAGCCACCAGCTTAGAGGATTTCTCTGCCTGGAGTCCACAGCATCCTGTGACCCATTGGCTCCCCTCCCCCCAGCTCCACTCATCATTTGCGGGTATATCTCCTGACTGGACAGTAAGGTCTCTGAGGGCAGAGGCTGCTCTAGTCATATCCCCTAGCACCAGCCTAGCAGCCAGCTGAGATGGTGCCTTCATGAAAATTAGAAAAAGATGCTTATTTCTCAAGACTCTAAATGGCCATCTGCCATTTTCATCTGCCATTCCAACATCTGCATAAATCTATGATGATCATGTGGTGACTGCAGCCCCTGCAGTTGTGCAAGGCACCGCTTGTCCTGCATGGCACAGAGCTGGCACACAGTAGGCACTCAGTACACCTGGGCTGGGTAAGTGTGCACACCCTGCTGAATGTGTCATTAAAAGTGTGGGAAACCCTGCCTCTAGCAATGACGAGCATGGTTGTATCCGGGGAGCTCTGTCACTGCTCACAGAGACTCTGGAGAGAGGAAACCCGCTCCGGCATGGCCTCAGTGTTGGGGAACTGAGCAGGAGTTTTGGGCAGATGAGGGCATGAGTCCAGGACAGCCTGGCAGCTTGGGCAGCCGTTGGATGAAGGGTGTTGAGATCCAGCGGCATGCAAACTTGTCTTAGGCTAGACAGAGTTAGGAGCCACGCCAGGCACAATGCTCCCCTCCCACTCCACTGCCCTCCTCCCCAGCCAGAGGCGGCTGAAATTCCCACGTCTGATATGGGTGAGGGTGGACCCCAAACACTGAGATTTTGGTTTTCTTACTGAGCAGGAGGGTCCAGCTGACATTCCTGGAGAGCAAGGTCCCAGTTCTGAGGATGTGCCCTCAGGCTAGACAGGCACAGGCACATCCCTGACCGGAGGACAGAGCTGAAAGGGATCTCTCCTTGTCACCTGTAGGTGAGAGATGGGGGGTTGGGTGGGAGGAGAAGGGGACAGGAGGGAGAGGGGTATGTGTGTAGGTGGGCCCACAGCTGGGCACACATACAGCTCACAGTGACACACAGCTGCACTCTGGCCTCTTGATTTCCAGCCAAACTTGGAGGATATAGAATGTCCATTCCTAAAATTTGTGGTAAAATATACAACAAAATGTACCATTTTAACCATTATAAGTGTAGAGTTCAGTAGTACTGGTTACATTCACATTGTGTTACTGTCACACTATCCCCAGAACTTTCCCATCTTCCCAAACTTCAACTCTGTCCCCATTAAATCTTAACTCCCTTCTCCCTCCCACAGCCTCCGGCAGCCACATTCTACTTTTTGCTGATGACTCTAACTACTCCAAGTATGATGAGTGGAATATAAGCAGAATCACACCTTATTGCCCTTTGTGTCTGGTTATCCCCTTAACAATGTCCTTACGGCTCATCCATGGGTCAAATACTGGCCAAATCCTTCTCCAAATCCTGAGAAGGAACTAAAAGTAACCTTTAAGGTTCTGAGTGTAGTTTAAGGGGAGCTACAAATTGTCACAGGACCGATTCCACTTGATGGACGGGCAAGGGTGCCCCCTCCTGGACGGGCCGAGAACTGTTCCTGGCTTTATTTTGGACTTTGCAATGCCAGGGCTAATGAAAATAAAAATTTTAGTTAACTGACCATGGTGCTTACTGAATCTAAGTGGCTTGTGTTATTAGCTTTCCTCACCCTCATCACAACTTTATGAAGTAGTTATTGTTATCCTCTCCATTTTCCTTATGAGGAAATGGGGCTCAGGGTGCTTAAGTGACTCGTTCAGTGAAACGCAGCCAGTAAATGGTGTTGGGATCTGCACCTGCGCACCTGGCTCCGCACCCTGGGAGACTTGATTTACTAAGATGTTGCTTTTCAGAAGCATTTCATAATGTTCTGTAAGTTTCATTTAATCTTTATAACGCAGTGAGGCAGACATCCATGTCATTCTCATTTGACAGAGGAGCAAATGGAGGCCTGGAGACTCTCTTAGGGAAGCTGTGGAGTGTTGGTGAGGATGAGGAGAAAAGGGAACCCTTGTACACTGATGGGGGGAATGAAAATTGGCTCAATCACTATAGAAAACAGTATGGAGGTTCCTAAAAAATTAAAAATAAAACCCCCATATGGTCCAGCAGTGTTCTGGGTATGTAACCAAAGGAAATGAAAACAGGATATTGAAAAGATATCTGCACCCCCATGTTCACTGAACATTATTCACATTAGCCAAGATAGGAAAACAACCCAAGTATCCAACAGTGGATGGATAGAGAAAGATGTGGAACACACACACACACACACACACACACACACGTACACATCCATGCACACTCATGCACAATGCAAAATTATTCATTCACAAGAAAGAAGGAAATATTGCCATTTGCAACAATATGGTTGGATCTTGAGGTCCTTATGCAGAGTGAGATAAATCAGAGGAAGACAAGTACATACTGTATGTTCTCATGGATCTGAGGAGTATAAAAAACCTAACTCACAGAAACAGAGTAGAATGGTGGTCCCCAGGGGCTGGAGGTGATGGTGGAGGAACTAGGGAGACATCTGTCAGAAGGTGCAAACTTGCAGTTAAAGATGGGTAAGTTTTTGCCTGGCCAGTGTGGCTTAGTGGTTGAACATCCAGCTACAAACCAAGAGGTCATAGTTCCAGGAGGTCAAAGTTCGATTCCCATCAGAGGCACATGCCTGAATTGCCAGCTTGATCCCCAGTGGGGGGCCGTGCAGGAGGCAGCCAATCAATGATTCTCTCTCATCATTGACATTTCTATTTTTCCCTCTCTCTTCCTTCTTCTCTGAAATCCATAAAAATATTTTTTAAAAAGATGGATATGTTTTGGAGATCCAATGCACAGCATAGAATTATAGTGAACAATACTTTCAAATATATTTTTTTATATATTTGAAAGTTGCTAAGAGACTGGTTCTTAAATGTTCTCCTCACAAAAATGAAATGATAATTATGGGATGTGATGGAAGTGTTAGCTAATGCTACTGTGGCAATCATTAAATTATATAAATGTATCAAACAAACACATGTACATCTTAAACTTACGCAATGTTATATGTCAATCATATCTCAAAAAAGGGGAGAGAATGTATGGAGAGAGAGAAGAGAAGACAAGACAAGACAAGACAAGAGTGAGAGGGAGAGAAGAGAGAGAAGAAAGCTGTCTGACTTCTATGAACCCCTTTGCCATACTCTGGGCTAGGTGGCAGGTTTGGCTTTGCCAATGTCAAGGTAGAGTCCTGCTTCCTGCTGTAGCATCTCAGTGCCTCAGAGCTGCTGCTGGCATTTCTGAGCTGCCTTCGCTGCCCATGCATAAAAGAGACTTTGCAGAAGAGGGGAATGGGAGCTTGGTGGGAGCAGGGCACCAAGTGTGGGAGGAGCTCAAAGCCCTGGGGGGCTGGGAAGAAAGTGGGTGCATGGGACACCTCTAAAGGACCCAGAGCCCTGGGCTCTGTCTGAGCTTCTCATCACATTCACGGCAGACATTACAGTGTTTCAGGATCAGGCACTTACAGGGCTCTGGAGTCTAAGTTTCTCTCAGGGATGGCTTCCACCCTCTCTTCTCTCTGGAAAACTTCCACTGACCTATCCCTGGGTGGCCGGGACATGTCAGCCATGAGCTAGTGCAGAGGAGGCATGCAGCCCAGGGCTGGCACGGAGAACCCCACAGTCAGAGTGGATGATCACAGGTGTTTGGAGGTGCCGACCACTTTGACAGGTGCCCTTGAAGATGGGTGGGTGGGCAGTGGGTGTGAGAAGCTGCTCTGAGCAGGGCACTGGAGGAGGCATAAATTTCCACCCAGAGGCTTCCTGCTCATTCTGGAACAGGCCCCAGGAACAGCCGGAGGCCCCTGCACTCAACTGTCATGCATGTCCTTATCCCCCAGGGACAGGCTAGTTCAGGGCTGCTGGTTAGGTCTGGGTGGCCTGCCGTTCCAGCTTCGGCTCCGGACTTCCGTGCAGCCCGTGGGGAATCCTGTGGATCCTGGCTGACCCTGGCTGCTCAGCGTGTGGCCTGGGTTTCAGCTCTAGGAGAACTGCTCTCTCTCCCTTCCAGTGCGTCGGTCCAAGGCAGCTGATGAGGAGAGAAGGCGCCGAGCCCAGCGCGCCCGGGACGAGTACCGGCGCCTTTCGCTCCGTGCCATCCAGAAGGGCACCGTCGCTGGCCTCAGCTTCATGTTCCAAGAGCTTGGCCAGAGCCACGAACAGGAGGCCAGGCTCTACCACCACTTTCCAGGTCCGGGGCCGCTGCTGCCCCTCGGGGGGCCTGCCAGGTGGGTCTGGTGTGGATGGGGGCTCGGCATGGGGGTGCTGGCTGGGACAGGGCCTTGGATGGGGGCATGAGGCACTGGGGGTCCAGTCCTGGTTCTGCCTTCAACTTGCTATGAGATTTAGGGTCAGTCATTTCCCCTCTGTGGGCCTCAGTGTCCCAGTCTGTGGAATGGGACAGGAGGGGGAAAGGAGGTGGTTGGAGATTTCTAATAACCCTGGAGTTCTGGGAGTCTTAACATTTTTGGGGGACTCATATTCCTTTGAGAATCTAAAGGAAGCTGTGTACCCCCTTCACTCCCAAATGTGCATATATAAATAGTCCCAGCTGTTTGCAAGTAATTTCAAGCTCTTCAGGGTTCGCAGGTCCCAGGTTAAGACCTCAGATGGAATAATGCTGCCCAGTGGCCCGGAACTGGGGCTGGCTGCCTCTGTAACCACAGGCGGTGCTGAGGCATTCTGGGTTCTGATAGCAGCTTTGCAGATGAGCATGGTGGGATACAGGAGGCTCACACAAGCTGGCATCATGGGAGGGGCGTGGTGAGGGCATTTAGGGGACTGCCCATGATTGCCATGACCGAAGGGGAAGTGGCTGGCTGGAGCTTTCCACCTGCTGCCCGTGCCTATCAGTCCCAGATTTGTGCTCCCATCACTACAGAACCACTGCCTTCCCCAGTGAGGGTACCAAGGCTGGGTATGACTGCCTGTGGCTCCCTGAACCACAGCTCACCTGCAGAGAGTCCACTCCCCCCAGGTGATGACAGCTCCCTGAACCACAGCTCACCTGTGGGAGAATCCATTCTCCCAGGTGATGGACGGCTGCCTGAGTTTTGCTTTAATTGGGATTTACGATTACTCATTCCCCGTGTCTCCCTCTCCCTCAGGTAGGGAGAACTGACCATGTCTGAATTTCTTCCTTCCTATCCTTCTTTTCCTTTCCCCTTCCTTGTCACTTCTGTGATTCACAAACCAGGAAGTTAAAAAAGTCATGGAGAAAAGACCGACTCCCATCCTTGTCCTCTTCTACTCAGTACCCTCTCCCCTGTTCTCAGTGTCAGTGTCTGTCATTTCCTTTGGCAACTGCCAACACGAGAAGTCATATTCTCTCTCTCTCTCTCTCTCTCTCTCTCTCTCTCTCTCTCTCTCTCTCTCTCTCTCTCTCTTTTTGCATGTTCTGCACAAGACTCTGTATTATGGTTTCCCCATTTATAGTGAAAGGTTGGACTTGATTTCTCTTTAGGATGAGATCAAGTATTTTGTATTTGTTTAAGGACCACTGGTATTTCCATATTTGTCTCATCTTTCCTCTACCCAGTTTTTATTGTGTTATTATTTTTTCCTCATCCCCCATTTCTAAGAACTCTTTAAGTATTAGGGAAGATAATAAACACCTTTTCCCTGTTTGCCATTTGTCCTTTGGCTTTTGCCATGAAGTTTTCTGTCATGTGGGAATTCCTCTCTTTCAGGTTTTTTGGCTTTGGAGACATAGCTAGAAAAGTCTTCTTGGCATTTTTCCAGGAAAAGGATAATGTGACATTTTAAAGGAAACGGATGATTAGTCCTGTAGGCCCACGGGGTGCAGCGGGCTCCAGGCTGGCTGCCATTGCTCTCAGTAGGGGAGCATCTGCTCCCACCAAGGGGGGCCAGCTGCCATGCAGATGGGGTGGCAGACCCAGTGTCCCAAGAGGCCCTGCATCAGCTTCCTGCTGTGGCTGCCTCAGGGGCCCAGTGCCCTGACTATACTGCGCTCAGCGCTGCCGCTTGGGCACACTTGGATCTGGCTGTGCTAAGGGTGGGCACATCTGGGTCTGGCGTGCTGAGGGCAGACACATTGCTGCTGGTGCAGGAGTCAGGCTTCTGGCTGGGTGACTTCCCACAGCACCATCCCAGCATTCCTGCTCTGGCGTGTCTGCTCAGAACAGAGGAATGGGAGGAACTCGGCTTTCTTGCTGTTACTTATGGCCTCCTCCTGCCTTCTAAGGAAGCTGAGTCCTAGGAACCAGACACGTTTTCCCTGGGGCAGTTATGGATTGGGGAATGCGTGTGGAGGAACACCAGGCTGGGGCAGAGCTGCCATGTGCTGCGAAATAAAGAGGCAGGGCCTCCGAGGTCACTGTGAGGGGAACCCCAAAGTGTGGGTCAGCAGGAGCAGAGTTGGTAGTGGGGTGCAGAATTGCCCAGGAAGGCGGCAGCAGGAGGAGGATGTTTTGGGAACAGACTCCATGGCTGGTGGCGGTAAGCCGTGCGATGGAACCTCACCCGCTGGCTTCTACCGTGTGATCCTTTCCTCACATCACACTGTTCGCTGCTGTGTATGTGTGTAAATGGATTCATTTGAGGGCAGATAAACATATGACCTCATCTTGGGGTTTGCAAGGAAGCGCTGAACTCAGCAGCTAAGTGTTTGTGCAGGGCAAATACAGGACACATGAGGGGATAGCTCGTTTCATAAAAAAACGGTGAATTCTAAATGCCAGGACTATGGGTGGGTGGCAGTGTCAGAGGAAGACTTTCCAAGGTTGCTCAGGCCAGGCCAGAGGCTGCTCATCAGATGCTATGCTCACGTAGATATCACACACAGACCAGTGCACGTGGCCTTGCCACCTATCCGGCCAGCAGGTAGCTGGTGCTGCCTGGCACATATCCCGTGTTCCCGAACTCTACCTGTGCTTCCTGCAGCTCCACTACAACAGGGCTGTTCGGTGGCCCAGCATCTATAAGCATTCAAGAACCACAGTTCAGACACAAACACATTTAAATCTTGGCTTGATTATGAGAAAATATAAAAATATGTAACTCGTGACCCATAAATTCTTTAAGTGTTTCTCTTTATCTCACTCTCACTATCTTCAGCCCCTCCCCAGATCCCCTTCCAATCTATAAGTCAGCCAGCACAGTGCTCTGTCCCCCGTCCTCTGTCCCCCAATTTTCCTCTGTCCTTATCTTTTTATTTCTTGGTGATGACTCTCAGCCACAACCGCCACAGCCACAGCCACAGCCAAAGCCACAGCCAATCGGGGTTCTTGGTTTCTCTCTGTTCACTGTCCTGATTCTGCCACATGGAAGCAGGGAGAAGCTGGCAAAGGCAATTGTTCCTTGAGAAGGCTGGGGAAGGGGCCACCTGAGGGATAGAACTGGAATTCTCTTTAGCCTGGTGTGGGGCGGGGGATGGAGGACCCTCACACATTAATAATTTTGCTCCCATTACATTAAGGTCCTTCGTGGATGCTGAGCTCACACCTGGCCATCCTTGAGGGAAAATGTGCCTTTTCCTTCCCCCAGACATCCTTGCCTGTCCTCTTTCCACTCCCACCTGTATGGCTCTCTTCAAAGCAAGTAATCACATTGTTCTTTGGGGAACAAGAATCGCAGCTGGTACATTAGAATCTGCCAAGTGTCTTCAAGTTCCTGACTCATTGCACCCCCTCCGCAGGTGTGAGTGTGGGCACTGTGCTTATTCATCCTCACAGTGGCCTCCTCCACTTCGTCCCCTCCCTCCTGACTCTCCCTTGCTTCCTTTCTCTTCTTTGCAGGACTTGGGAGCGCCCTCTGCGTCCTGTCTCCAGAGAAATCATAGTCCGCTGGTTCAAGGAGGAGCAGCTGCCTCGCCAAGCTGGCTTCGAGCGGAACACCAAATCCATCGCCCCCTGGTTCCATGGTAGGACAGCCCTGAGCCCCCTGCAGACAGCTCTCACAGGCCCACCTCTTTTGGAGACTGGGAAAGAGATCTGGCAGGACTGTTGTAACAGGGGAGTAAAGGACTTGCAACTGCTCATTTCACTCTCCCACAAAGAGGGGCCTGTCTCCCAGGGCTAAGGGTCAGTGCTCCTGGCTCCCTTGGGTGAGACTCAGTGGACAGAGGTCCCCTTCCTCTCATTTACATGCACATCAAGTATGCTGAGTTCAAGGCACAGTTCTCATTTCCTCAGGGCATGTGCTGAAATACAGGAGTAACCTTTCTTGAGGCCTTGGGACACCAAGGCTGATCTCTGAGCAGGAGCCCAGAGGCTGAGGCACCTGGATACTGAATGTGCATCCCTCTTTATGCTGGGAAGCGATGAACATAGCTCTTGCCCACTGCTCTCACTTTGGCCACCAAGGGCTCCCCATATGCATCCTCTCTACACTCACAAGACAGTGAGCTGTCAGTGGAGTTCCCGGTGGGCCAGGTCCATATCTTATTGTCTGAGCCAGTGTCCCTAGACCTGGCCAAGTCCTGGTCCTCAGCAGGCTCCGAGCAAATGCTTGCTGAGTAAATAACATTCAATCGAGGACCCCTCAAGGAATGTCCGACTGCCCGTTTAGGCCTGATTCCAGTAGGCCTAAACGGGCAGTCGGACATCCCTCTCATAATCCAGGACTGCTGACTCCCAACTGCTCGCCTGCTTGCCAGCCTGATTGATGCCTAACTGCTCCCTTGCCAGCCTGATTGCCCCTAACTGCCCTCTCCTGCAGTCCTGGTCATCTCTAACTGCCCTCCCCTGCAGGCCTGGTCACCTGTAATTGTCCTCTCCTGCAGGCTTGATCACCCACAACTGTCCTCCCTTGCAGACCTGGTCCCTCCCAACTGTCATCCCCTGCTGGCCATCTTGTGGTGGCCATCTTATGTCTACATGGGAGCAGCCATCTTTGACCACATGGGGGAAGCCATCTTGTGTGTGGGAGTGATGATCAATTTGCATATTAATCTTTTAGTAGATAGGATAGAGGCCTGGTGCACAGGTGGGGGGTCAGCTGGTTTGCCCTGAAGGGTGTCCCAGATCAGGGTGGGGGTTCCCTTGGGGCATGGGGCAGCCTGGGTGAGGGGCCTGTGGGGGTTTGCAGGCTGGCCATGGCCCACAGTGACCCAAGTGGAGGCCCTGATATCTGAGATTTATTTATCTTCTGTAATTGAAACTTTGTAGCCTGGAGCCGAGCCAGCCTGATTGAGGTTTAACTGCTCTCCTGCCAGCTGTTTGCCCCTAACTGCCCTCCCCTACAGGCCTGATCACCCCTAACTGCCCTCCCCTGAAGGCCTGGTCCCCCACAACTGCTCTCCCCTGCAGGCCTGGGTCCCCCCAAACTGCCCTTCCCTGAAGGCCCAGTTGTCCCCAACTTCCCTCCTCTGCCAGCCTGGTCACTCACCTCTGTGGCCACAGCCATTTTTGTTGGGATTTATTTATTTTCTATAATAGAAATTTTGTAGCCTTGAGCAGAAGCCAAGGCAGGCCAGGGCTGAGGAAGCTTGGCTTCCTCCATAGCCAGGGGCAACACAAGTCTCCTGCTCTCTCCAGCTTCATTGCTGCTGCCATTTTTGTTGGGATTTATTTATCTTCTATAATTGAAACTTTTTAGCCTTGAGTGGAGTCAGGGCAGGCCAGGGTGTGCAGGAAGTTTGGCTTCCTCCATTGCCAGGGAAACACAATCTTCCTGCTCTCTTTGTGGCTGCAGCCATCTTGGTTGGGTTAATTTGCATACTTGCTCATGATTGGCTGGTGGGCATGGCTTCTGGGTTTAGTGGAGGTATGGTCAATTTACATATTACTCTTTTATTAGGTAGGATTTTTCACCAACTGGCATTTATCTCCTTATTTGCTTGGTGTCTGTTCTACTATCTAATTGTAAGCCTGCGAAATTCAGGCCATTTTCTATTTTCCCTAAGCCTGTCATAGGAAGTATCCATGAGGAATGGGAGAAAACAGAAATGAAGGGCCAGAGTTGAGATGAGACTCCAGTTTTTCAGATTCCAAAGGACAACCCTTGCTTCTCTGCATTGGACCCTGGTGGGTGTGTGAGTCCCTTCAGGGCCCAGTAAGTGAGCTTGAGCCGAGAGCAATCAGAAAACCCAGAGCCACATGTAAGAGGTTAGGCTAGCCTTCCTGAGTGCCATGTGCTCACTGGGACCAGAACCCTACCCAGGCCTTAGCAACCCTCACCTCTGCTTTTTGTTTTAAATTTTATTTATTTATTTTTAAAATTAAATTTATTGGGGCCTAATAAGTGGTGATGGAAGATTTCATTTCTGCTTTTCATTTTCCCAAAAACAAGGGCAAGACAAACTCACTGTCTTTCTCTGTTGCATTGTTGTTGAGCTCTTCAATTCATGGCGTCCCCATGTGTCAGTCAAATTATGCATGGTTCTGCCCCAGTAACAAATAATCCCAAAGTCTCAGCAACTTCCACCAACCCAGAGGTTTCTTACACACCCATATTACACACCCATTCACATGTGGAATTTGATATGGGCCTCAGACTGAAGGAGCTGCCTCTTAGAAATGCTAATGGTCTGTTGGAAACTTGAATGGTCTATTGGAAAATCAAATGGTCTATTGGAAACTCGAATGGTCTGTTGGAAACTCTAGTGGTCTCATGACAAAGGGAAAAGAGTGGCAAACCTCATGCCAGTTCCCAAGGCTTCTGCCTGGAACGTGCCATTGCTGTCCAGGTTTCTTTGTCCAGAGCTAGCTTGGCACCGTGGTGTGGGAGTAGAGTCTATTATATCCACCATCCACTTTTAGACCCCTTCTTACCCCCTGGCCTCCACACATCCCACAGGAGATGGAGTGGCTCTTCATGCTCAGAAAGAAGACAGTCCACTTTTCTGAGTGACTTAGCTACGCTTCCCTGGAACTGGTCCCGGGATTCATTACCTTTTACTTCTGACTCATTACATGTCCCTGTAGACCTCAGAGAGCTCCTACTTGAATCTCTGCTTTCTTTTTCATCCACACATTCTTATAGTCTTGAAAGCATAGCACTAGCATCTTAGGCACCTGTGTAGTGCAACTAACAGTTCTGTGGGGTGGGGACTGGGCAGGACACAGGTTGCTCTGAGTCTTGAGGCAGACAATGGAGGAAGAAAGACAGAGATGCTCACATTTTTCTTCAGCTTTTTCTTTTTATCTTCACCTGCGAATATGTTTTTTTATTGATTTTTAGAGAGAGAAAGATCAATATGAGAGAGAATGCTGCCTCGCATATGCAATCTGACTGGGGATCAAACCCAAAACCTTTCAGTGAATGGGATGATGCTTCCAACCAACTGAGCCACTGGCCAGGGCTTTAGCTTTACTTTCTATCCTGATTTTAAAATAAACAACTCCAACCCTCCCTCCCCCAACAAGTTTTATGTTGTCCTGGACCAAACAGACCATGATTTCAGCTTCGCAATTTATGTAAGTGATTTCATGTTCTTTTGGCAGCTCCGCCATAAAGCGTACAGGCAAGTTGCTAATATGTGGACTGGAGCTATTTGGATTTCATTGCTCTGTGACAGGATGAAAGAGAAAGGCTCAGATATGGAGAGTGGCCAACTCTCTCTGCTTGGCAAGGACTAAGTCATACTCGAAGATGATATTCCTTCCTCAGTTTAATGTCAACATATCCTATATTTTATGGCTTGATGGCGCTTATAGTAAGCAGTAGTTATTTTTATGTTACCTTTGCTCAGAAGCATAAAGGTAGCAGCTTCATGTTGGATTCCCAACTCTTTAGAGTAACTTCACTCACACCTAAAATTCCACTGGTCCTGTCCAACTTCTTTCCCAGTGTGGGAATTCCCTGATAGCATTCCCGGTAGGACTCCTGTACTGATCCTTACGGAGAGGAAGCCACAGGCCGGCTGTTAGGGAGTCTGCTGGAGGCTGGCTGATGGTGGCTGGGCGTCTTGGCTGGTGACTCTGCTCCACACAGCTCTCCTGCGCCTCCCAGGACCAGAAGCTGCCAGGCATGCTCTTCTCAAGGACTTGAGGGCAAGTGGCTGCACACTAGACTCTTGCAGTCTAGTTTCCGAAGCAGCACACGGTCTTTTTCACCTCACGCCACTGTCACAGTATGTCAGAGTTGAGGAGTGGGAAAATAAATCCTGCTACTTTCGTGTGAGAAACAGCAAAACCCTATGGCCAAGTGTGTGAAGTCAGAGAGGGGAGAAGAATTTGAACCAGTAATGCAGTCTGTCACAGCTCTAATACACATGCTCCCCCTCCTCCCCGCTGGGTAAAACATGCCTAGTTAATTTCGCTGGGTTTCAGATGCAGGTGACTCGTATTTCCTTCCTGGCCCTCTAACCCAGTTGGCTGTGCTGTGGTACAAGGCAAAGAGCAGTGTGGACAAGGAGCTGACGATGCAGGCCCTCTCTAGAATCAAGCAGCTCTGTGACCTTGGCTGTGTCCTCTGAATTCCTCATCTGTGAAACTGAGATGATAGCATGGACTTTATGGAATCCTTATGAAGATCAAGCCCACAAATACGGTTTGCCCCTCTGAATGAGCCATGTCAGTGTGAGAGATGGACCTCTCCTGGCATCTGAGGTCAACTGCCAGGAGTGGGGTCACTCCTCTGGGGAGCAGAGTTTGGGGAAATGGGCGGGGATCTAGTTTCCAGCTGCTGTCTTGGGATTCTTGATAAAGTTTCCTTTGTTAAAAAGAGAAAGTGGCAAGGTCATTACTCTTTTCTCCTTCACTCATTGTTATGGTCCAGGGGGTATAAGAGAGACTTCTAGTAATCTAAAAATACTCCAGAGAAAAGGAAGTGCATGTAAGCTCAGGTTTGGGGGGAAAAAATCTATTTTTGGACTTCAACATGTATCTAAAATTAATAATTTTGCCCAGTGGCTCAGTTGGAACCTATTTATCTTTCTGAGCTTTGCTTCTAGAAGACAGTCACCATGTGGTCCATGATTGATTATCTTGGCAGCAGTCCCTGGCTGTCTTGAGGCTTGCCCTCAGGGCGTGGTGGGAGTGGAGCCCTGCAGTGGATGGATGGTGGTTGCCCTTGGAAAACGCTTCCTGCAGGACCCTGCTCAGGTGCTGGGAGTCGGGGACTGGGTGCTCTGCCCTGGCATCTGCATTGCAGTGTGGTCCTGAGATGATGCTCTGCTGCCATTGTTCCAGGACCCTGGGCCTGCCCACGGCCCTGCCGAGCCTTCAAACTTTGCTCAAGGGTCAGGAGCACTGCAGAGGTTGGCCAGGGCATGGGAGTCTGTGGGCTGAGGATTGAGGACTTGGCCTTGCTTGTTTTTCTGTTGCTGGTAGCATCTGGTCCAGGAGCTTAGGCGCAGGCAGTGGTAACCACTCTGCATGGCCTTCCCGGAGTCCTGCAAGTAAGAGACCGGCACACTGGGCTGTCCTACAGGGAGGCAGCCCCCAGAGAGATGGGAAGGGTTGTGCCCTGGGAGACAGTGCTGAGTGGGAGTGAGTGTAGGCTCGACCCCTAATCACATGCACTAGGAGGTCACTTCCTCTCTGAGCTACATGACCAGGACGGGGCTGGACTGGCTGGCCTGGACTGCCTGTTGGCGATCCTCCCAATGCCGCCCTGCAGTCTTGCGTGTTGGCCTGGTCTTTGTGATGATTCTCAGAAGCTAGGGGGTCCAGGCTGAGGGAAAGAGAGGGAGCCAGTTCAGACCCCTGTCCTTGGCTCCCAAGGTCAGTGAGAGAATAGGGAACTCTGGTGACTAGAGGGTGGCAGCTAGAATGGGGACCTGGTAGTGTGGATCTAGGCACTAAATCTGTGTTAAGCAAAAAAAAAAAAAAAGCTGAAGAAACCAGAGGTAGAGAAAGTAATAATACTGATATCATAGTGGTGTGATGGGTGCATTAATGTTATAAAATGTTTAGAGCATGTGTGGCATGCAATACACACTCCCATTTGTTACACGGAATAATGAACATGGTAGCCTTTGGAGATGCGCAGCGGGATTGAAAGCATGTGGATTATGGCCTCATACACTGCTATTACATGGAAGGAAAGAGAAGGTCGACGTCAAATGACTATACACGAAAGGAGGATGATATTTATTTACTCTAAAAATAAGTGCATGTCTGCGTCTTCTTTCATCATGAGAGGGTGCTCATTTTGAAATGTTCCTTCCAGGCTGTGAGAGGTAACTCACGGATATTTGGAAGAATTGTTAGAGTGTCCCGATCCATCGTGTCAAGTCAGATTGGTCATTTTCCTCTCATACAGAATTTGGAATGGGAATTTTCCACCAGCTCTGATCCCAAATGCAACATTTCTAAACAGGACAAAAGTAGGTCAGTCGACCTACTTTTCCCTTAAGTTCTTGCTTAAGCTATTCCAGCTAAGAAATAAAGAAATCTTTTTTCTTTCTTTCTTTCTTTCTTTTTTTTTAAATGGTGCACAGGCTATAAAGTCTCAAAAAAGGATTACAAAGAAAAGTGAAATTATTTTCTGCTTTAAGAAGCATCAGTGGTCACCAGAGTTGAACTCTTCCCATCTATCTGGCTGTAGTTCTGCGTTCTTGATTCCAGACCTTCTTTCTCTTAGCTACCTGGCCTTTAGTGTGGATGTTCTGATGAGCTCTTTTTGGTTTCTGACCCATGGGGTGGGGTTACTAAAATGTGGGGAAGGAACAGGGGTTGGGGACCCAAATGACTTGGATTTCACAGAACTGATTATTTATCTTCTGTCTGGATTTTAAGAAGCAAGGGTAACAATAAACAAAGCTGTGATTTCTGTTGACGGAATTGCCTTAATCATCTTCTGATAGTCTCGTCATACTTCTGGTGATTACAGAAGTCTACTCCTATCTTCTGGACTCTGGGAAGTTCCTATCCCAGGTGGGACCCTTCTTCACCTCCAGGAAGCTCCTGGGCTTTTTATGCGCCAGGCCCTGGAGTCCAGTTTCCCACCGCTCCCCAGGGTAAGCTTACCCCAGCCCTGGCACACAGGGCTCCAGCCCCCCCGGCTCTTGGCCGCACATTCTCAGGAGGAGGCCTGAGGTTGAGCACGAAGGCTTGGGGTGGGGGACACAGCCTCTGTCTTCAACCACTAAGGCCCTCCCTCCTGTAAGGGGCCTCCGGGCCAGGACACGGAGCACCTGGTGGAAACCGCCAGGTGCTGACTTTGGTTCAGTCTGACCTGTTAGCCCTCAGCTGCTCTGAGATGGAACATGCTCCCTCTGGGAGTTGTGAGCACCCATTACCGTGGCATGTAAACTGAGGCTGGCAGCCCCTCAGCCAGGCCTATGAAGCTGTGGGTGGTCCAGTGTGATGGACTTAGAGCAGATTTCAGGAACCTTTCCCCCGCTTCCCACCAGGCGCAATTCTCTCTCTACTCATCTGAGAAGCACACAGTGGCCTTGACGTTCGCTAGAGCACCAAGTCCTGCACTGCAGGGGTTGAGGAGCCTTTCTGAGGGTGAGGACTCACGAATACTTATACGAATTGTTCAGAGTTTCTCAGACTCAAAGCGCCATCTGTTTAGTAACTGAGTTCTTTATAGATCCACATGCCAGAGCCACCTGCTTATAGGGTCCATGACAAGTAATGCTGCTGCTTTGGGGCCTTGAGCCACACTCCTCTCGCCAGCCCCAGGGGTGCACAGGCAGGAAGAGGCCCTACCCAGGGTCCTGCAGGGATCAACATGGCTCACATGTGTAACCGATGTGTGTTTTCTCCTGTAACCATCACGGATACCCTGTCTCCGCTGCAGACGGTGGGTGCTACCAACATTTGTGCAGCTACATGGCAAGCTTATTTAAGTGCACAAAGAAATGCAGTTCCACCATTTTCTACAATTTCTCTGATCTCATGAAGTTGTCAGCTCTCCTCTCTCCCCTGCATGTAGTTGGGGAGAAAATAAACTCGAGTCTGTTTTAACTTCATCCTCTTCCATGGCGGAGTCTGTTTAATTATATCAGTCCCTCCAGGGAAATCTAGGTCGTTAATGTCTCCTCTCTGTCTCCCTGCTTCTCTGTCAGAGGGCATCTGACCTGGGAAGGTGGGAGGGGCAGGGCTCATCCTGCATGAGGGGGTGTGGCTGAGGGGATGAGAGAGGCTGAGACCCAGCTCCCTGCTCTGCTCCCAGCCCTGCACCCTGTCTAGGGCTATGTCCATCTGGAGGTCACCTGACCTTTTTCCACTCCTTAGGTGTCACTCGTCGGTTTCCGTGAGTGTGATGGATTGGCTGCACCTGTGGGGTCATGCTGGCTTTTATGTTTTCACTGATCATTTATTGAACATTACTTTGTGCTGACCTTGTGTCAAGTGAACCTGAAGCTTCCAATATTGCATTTATTCCTCATACTACTCCCTGGGAGAGGTAGCAATACCATGTACGGACACTCTTATGTATGCTTCACACACCTTTATGTATTTAATCTTCACTATGTCTCTCTGCACTTGTTACTAGCATTAGTCCATTTCACAGTTGAGAGATTGAGGTACAGAGAAGTGAGGCTACATGCGTATGGCTCACTGGTTGAAAGCGGGGATGGAGGGATTCAAACCCTGGTGGTCTGGCTCAAGAGTCTACATTCTTATTCATGATGCGATGCAGCCTTGAGGCCATCCCACAGGTGAGGATTAGAGACCCCAAAGGTTAAGTAACTTCCCTAGGGCACACAGTGCTGGGGTGGGAGTAGTTTTTCCGTAGGCCAGGGGGTCTCCCTGAGAATGAAGAGATGGCTGTTCCTTTGGGAGACACCCAGCCTCCTCTAGATCATGGGGCAGCCGTTTCAAAAGGCTGCTGTGCCTTATTCTTGGTGGGACAAGTGTCTGCTCCTCCTGAGGTCAGCACCAGCCTCCCATAGAATTCCTGAAGGCAGCCACCCACTCTCCAGACACTGCCAAGTCCTCATGCAACAAATGGAGCAAAGCAGGAACTTGCAGTGTTTGGGGTTTTTGAGTTACCTGGGCAGGGGCACTAGGAGATGAACTCCCTGTGTAAGGCATTTAAACAATTAATTGGCTGATTATTAATATTAAGCTTCTGTTGTGTGTTAGGTACTCTGCTAAGTACAGGATATGTGCTGGAGAACAAAAGTGTTGATTTCCCTGCCCTTGCATAACTTACATTCACTTACAATTAATAGAAAATCAAACCAATATAATAAGTCATAGTACTGAAAAGACCAAAGGTTCAATCCAGCTTCAGGCTTTGCTTTTTTTTTAATTTTTATTAATTTTTTATACATATCTCCCCATTGCCCCCCTTCCCTTCCAGGCATACCCTGACCCCCCAGTGTCTGTGATCATTAGTTATGCTTATATGCATGCATACAAGTCCTTTGATTGATCACTTATCTACCTCACCTAACTTTAATCTTTCTGCTATAATTTCACAGTCTGTTTGATGCTTTATGATTTTTGTCGTCCTGAGAATTATCAGTCTACTCCCTTTCTGTGCTCCTGATTCCATTATGTTCACCAGTTTATTCTGTTGATCAAATTTTTAATTCACTTAATTTTTAGATTCACTTGTTGATAGATATGTATTTGTTGTTCATAATTTTTTGTCTTTTACCTTTTTCTTCTTCCTCTTCTAAAAGAGTACCTTTCAGCATTTCATATAATATTGGTTTGGAGTTGATGAACTCCTTTAGCTTTTTCTTCTCTGTGAAGCTCTTTATCTGCCCTTCAATTCTGAATGATAGCTTTGCTGGATAGATTATTCTTGGTTGTAGGTTCTTGCTGTTCATCACGTTGAATATTTCTTGCCACTCCCGTCTGGCCTGCATCGTTTCTGTTGAGAAATCAGCTGACAGTCGTATGGGTGCTCCCTTGTAGGTAATGAACTGTTTTTTCTCTTGCTGCTTTTAATATTCTCTCTTTGTCTTTTGCTCTTGGTATTTTAATTATGATGTGTCTTGGTGTGGTCCTCTTTGGATTCCTTTTATTTGGGGTTCTGTGTGCTTCCTGGACTTGTAAGTCTATTTCTTTTACCAGATGTGGGAAGTTTTCAGTCATTATTTCTTTAAATAGGTTTTCAATATCTTGCTCTCTCCCTTCTTCTGGCACCCCCACAATTCTGATGTTGGTACGCTTGAAGCTGTCCCAGAGGCTCCTTACATTATCTTCACATTTTTGGCTTCTTTTCTCTTCTTGCTTTTCCAGTTGAGTGTTTTCTGCTTCTTTATATTTCAAATTTTTGACTTGATTCTTGCCTTTCTCTAGTCTGCTGTTAGGACTCTGTATAATAGTTTTTATTTCAGTCAGTGTATGTTTAATTTCTAGTTGGTCCTTTTTCATCTCTAGTTGGACCTTTTCCATCTCTAGTTGAATCTTTTGCATCTCTAATTGGTCCTTTTTCATCTCCTTTTGGGTCTCACTAAATTTATCCATTTTTTCTAGCATATTCTTGAAAAACCTTATAAGTGTGGTTTTAAACTCTATATCCAGTCGTTTATTTTCCTCCATTTCTTTTGTTTGTAATCCCTTCCCTTGTCTTGGCATTTTCACTATGCCGGGGAAACTTCTGTGTTGAATTCAGCTTTATGATATCAGACGTGCAAAGCCGCAGAAGCCTCTGTTGAGCTTGGGAGGGGTGGAGTCTCAGGGCTTAAGGGACTGCCTTGCCTTCCAGTCGGCCCCACCCTCCACAGCCCCTGAGTCTCACGTGACTGGGTAATGGCTGGAGCGGTCCTTGTGGGCGCGCCCGCAGTGCCTCTAACCGCTGCTTTTCCGGCTCCCCTGCACACCAGGACCACACGAGTCTAGGTCTCCAGGTTTTTGTCCGAAACAGGGGTTTAGTGTAGTTAGAAGTGGCACAGTTGGGAGGGTCTGTCTCCCGCCCACTCGCAAAAGCCAGTGGCACAATCAGCAGTCTGTCCTGCGCGCAGTGCCGTGCGCGCCACCAGGCCTTTGATCTTTTGCGACTCCCCTAAATTTCCATGCACTTCTCCCTTTTCACAGTCCAAACTCCCCCCATATGAGTTTCGGCTGGATTTGGGTTTTAGTGTCGTAGGATAAGGGGTTCAATGCCTTTGAGAGTCTCCGTTTCCCTCCCGCCAGAGAAAGCCAGCCAGGTACTCCGGCACACTCTCTCCTCGCGCATCTCCGTACCTCAGCTTTTTGCAGCTCCTCTGGGTCTCCGTGAGGCCCTCTCTTTCCCTCTAGTTGTAGAACTTCCACTCAGCCAGCTTTCCTGTGGTTCTGGATGATGTCTGTTCTGTCTTTTAGTTGTAGGTTTGAAATTGTTGTGCGAGGCAGCAGTGTAAGGTGTTTACCTATGCTGCCATCTTGGATTCCTCCAGGCTTTGCTTGACCCAGCCACAGGACCCCGCCTCACTCCAGCTCTTGACTCTGTCACTCCCATGTTGTTTTCATTCTCAAGCAATACATCAGCTGTGGCTCCATGCCTGCATTCTCCATTTGAAATCCAGCAGAAGAGAGAGCACACTTTTCTTTCAGTATTCCCAATATTAGTCCCAATATTCTGGCTTCTTGGGTCTGGTTTGGACACAGGCACACTCCTGAATTAATCACCGTGGCCGAAGGAATGAACTCTCTGATTGGCTAGGTTTGAGTCATATAACCATCCCTGTTGTGCGGCAGAGTCCATCAAAGGCAACTGCAGAGACTGAGTGAGAAGGTGTGGTTTTCCAAGGTCACCATCCTCTATCCAGTGGAAGGACAGATGGTCCTGAATGGGCAAGACCAATCAATCGATGTCCACAACAGAGAGGGAAATAACCTGTCCTGTCTCCTCGTGAAACTGGCAGCACAGTCAGCAAGCTTGACACGAATCAAGTGCTAAGTTCATACTTCCAGGTGAGGGTAGGGCTACACAGGATCCCGTGTAGACGCTTCAGAAGTCATTTTGCTGGTGACTTGAACGTGGCGTGTTAGTTCAGAGCAGGCAATGGTGGGCATGGATATTGCCTCTTGTGCATAAATATATCTGGAAGATGCTTGTCCAGGGAAGCCCTGTCTCAGCAGTTAGCCATGGTGAAATTTCATTCGGAGTTATAAAAATGAAGGCTTTCCAGCTCATTCATCACTATCTCTGTGGCTTTCGGATGCATTGAGAAACTCTTGAGAATGAAGAGCTTAATAATTCCAGCCTCCTTAATGATCTCATCTGGAAAGCATGGCAATAAGAAAGAAAAGTCACAGAAATGAATGAGAAATAGCTAAGCAGTAACGGAGGAGTTGTCAGCCAGTGAGGCGTAGCTGCAGTGAGAGCTGTGAGAAATATGTGCATTCGATAAATTGAGACCCATCAAAAGTAAAAGGTCGTGCCTGGGCTACCTGCATTTCTTTCTTTTCAGGGAGAAGTCCTGACAGAAATCAAAGGAGCTCATTTGGTTACTGAGGTTCAGCTCTGAGCTAATGGTTTCGGGGACTAGCATGGAGGTGGAGGAGGGGCTGGGAACCAAATCCCAGGCCTGCTTCAGCTTTTGCTAACACGTGGATTTATGGGTCCATTCTGGGACAACATCCTTTAAACATATGCTTAAAAACATATCCCTGTCCCCCCCTCCTCTCTTTTCCCCTCCCTCCCCTCTTCTTTCTTCCCTCCCCTCCCCTCCCCTTCCTATCCCTTTCAGAGGGGCTACTCATGAAGTAACTATTTTGATAGCAAATGTGAAGTTGTTGGCAGTGTTTGAGAGCATCTGTGTGGATTGCAGGGGGTGAGTAGGGGAGAGGTCAGGTAGCACACCCATGGATGTGTGTGTCACAGCAGTAGCAGAGGCATGGGGAGCTGCCGGCTGCAAACAGCCTGCCTGCATATTAAGGGTGAGTACAAACCTGGACTGGGCTATGCACTCATCTTCCCTTCAGTATTCCTTGCCTTCTCATCCTCAATCGAGTGCAATCATGGGGAAGCCTGCTGCCCTCAGGCCTCTGTCCCCTGACCTTGGCCTTGCCTTTTTCTACAGAGGCTCGACAGGAGGTGCAGCAGGTAGTTGGACTGCCTCTGATGCCCAGTGCCCCGAGGAGTCTGGGGACCTGCGGGCTGGCCCCTTTAGCCTTTATCAGTAGCCCTGATCTTAGGCTGGCTTTCTGCCTCAGTTCCCAGATTGCAGCTGTTTGCTTCTGCCTCACCCCTCGACCTGTGTGGCTTAGGCTGAGGCTTGATTTGTGTCTAGCCTGGCAGTAGCAGCCACCATGGTTGAAGCTGCCATTGCTTTCCTGGCATTATTTCACTCTATTTGGCCAGCTTTGGGTAATACTAATGTGAATCCATTTTGTTGTCCACGGAAGAAATCCCAAACCTAAAGAAAGGTTTAAAGAGTGTATTTGAGCCAAGGGCTGAGGAAGCAAAATCTCAAAGGACGGAGAAAATGCTCCTAGAATGGCAGCGTTGCAGTTCTTTTTATACATTTAGAATCAAAGGAGAAAATAAGGAACCGTGAAAGCCATTGGTGGTGGCTTACGGAGGCAGGCAAAAGCAAAGCAGGGAAATCTCCGAGTTTGGATAAAAAGGGAAACAGAGAGACAAGTGCTTTTACATTGGTGGGTGTGGGATAGTTAACCTCGAACAATTACAAGGAGTGGGAGTAGAGATGGGGAATGAGGTAACAAGAGTTTCCTGTAATTGTTCTGAGGCTGACAAGGAAAATTACTGATATTGGACACGCTCTTAGCCAAAAGGCTGAGAAGCGATCTTTGGCATTTTAAAGTGTGTTATCAATATACAGAAACAAGGGACAGAGCTTGGTCAAGGTAAAGATTATGTTTCACTAAAGAAGCTCGGGTCTGGGACATAACTTCCCTCCGGGACCTGCCCAGGTAGGAGTTAATGGCCTGTGTGGTGACCTCGGTGGTTGAGCTTGTGATACCAGCCACGTAGTTCCCTTCCCTTCCTTCACATGCCATTGAAGAGAGATTTCCTTGCTCAAGTTCAGGCCACAGGGGTTAAGAGTGAGGGTGTGGGGAGGGGGAAAACCTGATTGGAAACTCAGATTTGCTGGTTTAGTGCTCCTTCCCTTGGATGGTTTACTGAGTCCTTTCGGCCTATCCACACTGCATGTTTCTGTTTGCAGAGGTGTGACTGCTCCCCACCCTTAGGCCACTTGGGGTTCAGCCCCTGATGAAACCACTGCTTCTTGAACCATGGTCGGTGCCTGCAGACCTGACCTTGGCCCCTGGGAACAGAGGCCTTCGAGAGGCCTCGCAGGCTTCAGGGCTGAGTCCTGCCATGAGCACAGTAAGTCCTGTGCCAGGAGCTGGCTTTGCTTATGCACGCCTGGTGCACACTTTCCTCCAGGGCCCCTGCATGGGAAGCTCTGGCCAGGGGGTGGATATGGACATGCACTGTAGCAGGGACACACGTAGGAAGAGCAGTGCAGGGCAACAGGAACTCAGGCCTTGCGCACAGGACTGACATTGGAAAGGAGGCTGTGCCTCTCTCGTTCTGCTTCCTAGTGTGAGACCTTGGGCACACACTCAGCCTCTGCAGCCGAAGTCCCCACTCCATGAAAGGGGGAGGATAGAAGTGCCTCCAGGAAAGAGTTATTATGAAGACCAGATGAATCAGTGTGTATGTAACTCTTTGCGTAGTGGTAGGCATAGTGTCAGCATTCCATACATGCTAGATCTGGGGTTATAATCTTCACTAATGATTATTCAACAATATCGAGGGCCTAGTAAGTTCCAGACAGAGGCTATAGTAGGAACAAAGCAAACAACATCCTTGCTCTCATAGATCTTTACAAAATTATGATAATGTTTATATAAACTTGTGGAATTCACCTTTTTTTGCATAAATTATATCATACATTACTATTTTCCTACAACTTTTATTCTACAGTTATCATTTAGAGATCTTTGAGGTCTACCTCTAGGTCAGTGGCTCTCAAAGGTGCGGGGTGGAATGATTGGGCCCCAGGGGACAGTTTCCGAGGTCTGGAGGCACTTAGGTTGTTGCAGCTCTGCAGAGGTCAGATGCTCTAGAGATCCTGCAATGCACAGGACAGCCCACGGCAGAAACAGCACACAGGCCAGCTCACATCAGACACAGCACACGGGACAGTCCATAGCACAGCACACAGGACAGCCCATGGCAGACACTCATCTGCCTCAAGATGCCAATAGTGCCCATGATGAGACTTGTATCTATATCTTCTTTAAACATTTAAAGTGTTGCTTGAATGATATGCAACTTGTTTACTTGTAAGTGATTTCATTTTACTCTGGACCTCTATTTCCTGTTAATATCTGGAAAAAAACTAAACATTTCTAATTAAAGTTAATCCCATTATCTTTGCTTTAGGAGTCTCTCAATTTAACATGGTTGCTGTCTAGCAAATATTTGATCATTTAAGCTCAAAGTCTGGCCTCTTCCTTCTCAAATGTTGTTTTCTCTTCCCTGATAAGTGTCTGAACACAGGGGAAGCTCTTGCCTTGGGGCAACGGCAGGGGGTGGGTGGTAGGTGGTGGGTGAGTGGGTGGTGGTGGTGGCGGTAGAGAGCAGGAAAGCCTGGTCAGTGGCTCATTTCTGGATCTTGTCCTCTGATTTTACTAAACTTCTAATGGTTCATGGCTGTGGGAGCCACTTGTGGAGTTAGATATTGAGCACAGTGGGACCTGGGTCTTCTTTCCCATGCATTTGACTTGACCCTACCTTGACTCCTGCCGGGCTTCTGTGTTTCAGCAACTCCCATCAACTACTGTTGGCTGAGACCACCCACCCCAAAGCCTGGGTTCTGCGGTCATCTTGCTCTTCTCTTAGCAGGCCCTTAGGAAGCTGGATGATGCTCTTAATGACCTCTAACTTTATAGAAACCCTAAATCCTGAGGGTTGTGTTCACAGGTCACCTCTTCTATCCCCCATAGTTTTTTGTTTGTTTGTTTTTATCATTATTGGAAGAAATAAGGTTACTTCTTGCTTCTTTCCTTCCTTACTTTCCTTTATCTCCACTCTCCACCCACCTTCCTTTTCCTCCTCAATAAGCAGCCTTTCTGATAAGTTTAATCTGTGTCTGTTGAAAGGGTTCTCATGTTCATATTTACAGAAGATATATATGTTCTTCATATTCCTTTTTCTCTTAAAAATGTATGTGATTTGACCTTGATGGTTTCTGTGGCTAATTTTTAAAAAATAAATCTTTATTGTTCATATTATTATAATTGTTCCTCTCCCCCTCCCCATATCTCCCCTTCACTTGGCTGCCACCCTACCCTCTGCCATTACCTCCCCCGCATTGTCCTCATCCATAGGTATATGATTTTTGTCCAGTCTCTCCCTGCACTCCCTTATTTCTTTCCCCCTGAGAATTATCAGTCCACTCCCTTTTCTATGCCCCTAATTCTATTATATTCACCAGTTTATTCTGTTCATCAGCTTTTTAATTCACTTGATTTTTAGATTCACTTGTCGATAAATATGTATTTGTTGTTCATAATTTTTACCTTTACCGTTTTCTTCTTCCTCTCCTTAAAGAATACCTTTCAGCATTTCAATATAATACTGGTTTGGTATTGATGAACTCCTTTAGTTTTTTCTTCTCTGTGAAGCTCTTTATCTGCCTTCAATTCTGAAGGATAGCTTTGCTGGGTAGAGTAATCTTGGTTGTAGATTTTTGCTATTCATTACATTGAATATTTCTTGTCACTTCCATCTGGCCTGCATAGTTTCTGTTGAGAAATCAGCTGACAATCTTATCAGTGCTCCCTTGTGGGTAATTGTTTTTCTCTTGCTGCTTTTAATATTCTCTCTTTGTCTTTTGCTCTTGGCATTTTAATTATGATGTGTCTTGGTGTGGTCCTCTTTGGATTCCTTTTGTTTGGGGTTCTGTGTGTTTCCTGGACTTGTAAGTCTATTTCTTTCACCAGGTGGGGAAGTTTTCAGTCATTATTTCTTCAAATAGGTTTTCAGTATCTTGCTCTCTCTCTTCTTCTGGCACCCCCACAATTCTGATGTTGGTATGCTTGAAGTTGTCCCAGAGGCTCCTTACACTATCTTCACATTTTTGGATTCTTTTTGCTTTTCCAGTGGAGTGTTTTTTGCTTCGTTGTATTTCAACTCTTTGACTTGATTCTTGCAATCCTCTAGTCTGCTCTTAGGTTTCTGTATAATATTTTTATTTCATCAGTGTATGTTTAATTTCCAGTTGGTCCTTTTTCATCTCCTCTTGGGTCTCGCTAAATTTAGCCATTTTTTTCTAGGAAATTCTTAAAAAAACCTTAAAACTGTGGTTTTGAACTCTATATCTAGTCATTTGTTTTCCTCCATTTCTTTCTTTTATGATCTGTTCTTTTGTCTCTGCATATTTTGCTGCTTCCCTGCATTGGTAGAGTAGCTTTGTGTGCTAGGTGTCCTATGTGGCCCAATAGCTCTGCCTCCCCAGTTACCTGAGGTGGACACTCTTGGTGCACCCCTTTGTGAACTGTGTGTACAGTATTGTTGTAGTTAATTATTTTGTTTTTAATTTAATTTAATTTTTTTATTCATTTTTTATACATATCTCCCCATTGCCCCCCCTCCCAGGCATCTATGTTCATTGGTTATGCTTATATGCATGCATACAAGTCCTTTGATTGATCTCTTATCTACCTCACCTAACCTTAATCTTCTTGCTGTAATTTCACAGTCTGTTTGATGCTTTACTACCTCTGTATCTATCCTTTTGTTCATCAGTTTATAATGTTCTTTATTATCCTGTTGTAGTTAATTCTTAATTGTTGTTGGTATCACTGGGAGGAATTGACCTCCAAGCCAATTGGTTGTGAGGATCAGCTGTGTCTGCGCATTCGTGCGTGAACTTCTGGACCTCTGCCTTTCTGGTTCCCCTGAATTTCCATGCACTTTAGGGACCTGTATGAGTCTGGGTCCCCAGGGTCTTGCCTGAAACTGGGGTTCAGTGCAGTGGGACCTGGATTTTAGTGCTGTAGTGAGGTTCTGTTTTTCTCCAGCTAGAGAAAGCAAGCGGCTCCATCAGCAGTCAGCACTCTGTGTGCGCACTTTTGTGCCCACTTTCGTGCACCCTCAGACTTCTGTCTTTCATGGCTTCCCTGAGTTTCCCTGCACTCCTTCCTTTTCACAACAGCCCAGACTCCCCTGTATGAGTCTCGCCTGGAGCTGGGATTCAGTGCAGTCAGAAGTGGGGTTCAGTGCTGTTGTGAAGTTCTGTTCCTCCTGCTAGAGAAAGTCAGCGGCACAATCAGCAGTCAGCGCTCTGTGTGCACACTTTTGCACGCACTTTCACGCGCCCCCAAACCTCTGCCTTTCGTGGCTCCCTAAGTTTCCCTTCTCTCCTTCCTTTTAACAAAAGTCCAGACTCCTCCGTATGAGTCTCGCCTGGAACTGAGATTCAGTGCTGTCAGAAGTGGGGTTCAGTGCAGTCGGGATTTTTCATCTCCCTCCCACTAAAGGAAGCCAGCCAGACCCTCCTCCATGAGTGTGTCTCTGTACCTCAGCTTTTTACAGCTCCTCTGAGTCTTTGTGAATCCCTCTCTTTACTTCTAGTTGTAGAATTTTCACTCAGCCAGCTTTCCTGATGGTGTCTGTCTTTTAGTTGTAATTTTGAAATTGTTGTGCAAGGCAGCAGCTTAGGTGTTCACCTATACCACCATCTTGGTTTATCCTTTTGTGGCTAATTTTTAATATTTTATTTTTAAAATATATTTTTATTGATTTCAGAGAGAGGAAGAGAGTTGGGGAGAGAGTTACAAATAAACATCAGTGATGAGACAGAGTCATCCATCGGCTGCTTCCTTGCATGTCCACTCCTGGGGATTGAACTGCACCCAGCCATGTGCCCTGCCTGGGAATTGAACGTGACCTCCTGGTTCATAGGTTGACGCTCAACCACTGAGCCATACCAACTGAGCCCTTTGGCTAATTTTTATGGGAAATAAATTTTCCTGAACTGTTCCAATGAAAACAGAGCCAGGAAAGTGTTTTGTAGTCCACAGAGCCTCCTCTATTGTTAGCAAGTCTTCATAAACCTGGGCAGCTTGCTTCCGGGGACAGCCAGGCTCTTCTCTCCTCCCTCACATGGGTCTGAACCTTCTCCTTCTTTATTTTATTTGTCCTTATATTCCTGAATTTTGTGCCTATTCCCAGTGGTGGAAGATGGCTGTGAGGCTTCTGTACTCACCCAGCATGGGAAGGGCACAACCCTCCCTCGTTTCAGCTAGGTTTTCTCATGTTGGTCTCCTACTCTCCAGTGAGTTCCTGTTCGCTGCTCTTAGTCCCTCTGTCACCCTTGTGGCGTCTTCCTCCTCCTGTCTAAGCACTTGCTATCTTGGAAGTCTTGTGTTGATTTGTTCCCACCACCATTTCTATTGAGACTCCTGGAGATCTCTTGGCACCTAGTTTTGTTGTAAAAATATCTGTGGACTTTCTGTTTTGCTCTGCCTGTTTTTATTTGGGATTTGAAGAGATTGAAAAATAATGCTGCCACCACCACCAATTCCAGAACCCACCCCTCATATCCTGCACTTACATATGTGTAGATGCAAGGTGAGGAATGTTAAATATCACTTGTGTTTCTTTAATAAAGGTGGATCTTTACTCCATTTTTAAATTTATTTATTTATTTATTTATCTATTTATTTATTACTCCTCACCCTAGGATATTTTTCACATTGATTTTTAGAGAGGGTAAAAGGGAGAGGTTGATACAGAGAGAAACATTGCTGTCAATTGGTTGACTCCTGCATGCCCCCAACGAAGGCAGGGAACCTGCAACCGAGGTAGATGCCCTTGACTGGAATTGAACCCAGGACCTTTAAGTCCACTGGCTGATGCTCTATCCCCTGAGCCAAACCAGCTAAGGCTCACTTGTGTTTCTTGCTCTCACTGAGCACTTGCTGTGAGGTCCAAGCTTCGGGCACCTCTGCTGTTCTAGTTCTAATTGTCGCACAGTATTCCGTAGGGTGCTGCCACCTAATTTTGCCCAACCCACTCCCTGAGTCATGGATACCCAGATTGCCTCCAACTCATCACCACCACAACTTACTCTATGAATTGAGTTCCTTGCACTGGATCTTTATGGGCCTACATGAGGACTTCTTTATAAACTATCTCAGGATTAATGTTGTGGGGCCAGAGGGTCTGCATGCACTTAATTTGACCAGTGGTGCCAATGGCTCTCTAGAAGGCTGAGCCAGGCTCTGTTCCCAGCAGTTATACAGGAAGGATGCTATCCCTCCATGTTTCAAACCCCTCGCTAGAACATGGTAGGAATCCTGGGTCCCCCCCATGCTCACGGGAAGTTGGAGGTTGACAGTCACCATCTTCAGACGGTTCTCTCTCCATGCACACCATTTCTGCTAGGCGGTGGCCTTGTTACGCAGCACCTGCTAGTTCTCCATAATACTGGGGCACAGGACTCCACTACCTTCTCAGTCTCTCTGGATGCAGAAGAGTAGTGAGGGCGGTCCTTTCAGTCCTTCTCACCCCAGCCCAGCCCAGCCCAACCCAGCCCAGAAGAGCTCTTTCTCTCCTGGCAGGGACTTCTCACAGGATCCACTCTCTATCCCTTTGAAGTAGGACTACAAAACTCTGCCTTCAAACCTTTGTTCCTCTGAAAATACAGGGAGTTTTAATTCTTTGTCTGTCCTAGCTCTCAGTGAATCTCAAATCTGGCTATATCTCAGAACTGAATGAGAAGATTTTAAACATTGCTGATTCTTGGCATGCCCAAGAAGAAGTAAACCAGACTCTCTCAGGTGGGCTGGTGCTGAGAACCAGGCTTCAGAGACTCAGCTAACTTGGACAGTTAAAGCTCACTAGTGACCATTTATTTCCAGATAATCTTCCCATCCGCCAAAGGACATTGACTGGTTTGGAATGACTGCCATAGAGGTGATATGTGGGGAGCTGCAGAGCAACAATATTAAAATATTTTAAATATTAAAAATTGAATATATATGGTGTTTGCACATCCGCATGTAAAGGGAATAAAGAAAGCTTAGGGAGTGGAAAACCAGTCATCATTGCAAGCCTCGGTGTGCTCCTCACATTGTAGTCTTCTTCCTTCCACCAGCAATGATCCTTACCTGATTTTTTTGTTCATCATTTCATTGTTTTATTTACTCTTACTATGTTGATCTCCAAAAACTGTAGTGTTGAGCTTTGTGGGCTTTTAAATTTAATACATGGATTTATAGTATAGTTATTTTTCAGTTACTTATTTTTAGTCATTAGCTTGTTTTGTGCATCATCCCAAACAATTTTCTCATTGTAGTTTTTCGTCTCTGTTGTTTGGAGGTGTACCACACTCAAACCTGTCTTTTCATGATTTACATAGATAATTTAACGTGTGTACTTAACATATTCTAAAATTGATATGCAGTATCTTTATCCTCTTCCTAATCCAATTGAGTTTCTTTTTAACTCCAATCCTCTTTTTCCTGATAAGATGGTTCTAATTTTTTAAACTCTCAAATTATCCATTAAAATTATTTGGTAAGTCAATATGTATATTTTTTAAAAGTTGACCTACAATATCTATGCTTTTTATCATTCCTTTTAGCATCTCAATTTTTCTATCCAGGATCTGGAATTCCCTTAGTCATCAACTCTCAATTCTTTTTCTGAATATATCTTTATTTTGCCCTTCTTGAAAGATAGTTTAATTAAGCAGTTTTTTTTTCTTGGCACACTGAAAATAGTATCCTATTGTCCTCTGGCTTCAATTGTTGCAGCTAAGAAATCAACCATTAGTCTAGTTGTTTCTTTTTTGTAGGTAATCTGCTTTTTCTCTCTGTTTGGCAAAATGAGACATTGAGTAGCTCTGTGAAGTTTCACTATGATGTGTCTTCAATGAATTCTCCACCACTCACTCTTTAACTGTTGCCTCTTCTCTATTCTTCTTTCCTCTTTGGGATTCAGATTATACTAGTACATGTGTCAGACCTTTCATTCTACCCTCTCTGTCTCTTAATCTCCTAAGACTTACTTAGATTAACCTTCTCTTACGTTACATTTGTATAAATGTCCCATGGATGTGTCATTCGTAGTCTTCACTGTGACTCTTTACTCATGGTATCTCTTCTTATGTTCACCTCATCACCACTCCTTACTGCTCCAGGCCCACTTTACACCCCACTTTGTTGCCTCTATAAAGCCTGTCCTGACTTCTATTGGTCTAGTTAATCTTCTCCTTTTTGTGTTTTTCATAGCACTTACTGTCCCCTTACTATGCCTGCCTGTTTTAACCTTTCTGTTCTCAGCTGTCTGTCACTTCCATCCCTGGTTTCCAGAGCTGGGGCACCTTCTCTAGATATAAGCACTGTGGCTAAGGCCTTACCCCCTGTCCCTGCCCCCCCTTTTTTTAAATTTATACCAACCTTTCTTTCTGTCCAGAGCCAGAGGTTTTGAGAGGCAGGGACCAATTCTCATCAGGTGCCCAGCCTGGGGCCTGGCTCTTAGGTTGTGCCTAATAAATACTTAAGAAAGGGAAGGAAGAAAAAAGGGAAAATAAAAGAAGGAGAGAAACTGCAGGGATAACTACATTTTCCACTGTCTGGGGTGAGACTGGCTTGATAGAATCTGCGGTTGCCTTCTCAGTAATCATTCTGGACCCACCACCCTGGGCCATTGTCTGGTAAGTCCATATGCCTCAGTCAGCCTTGGTCATTGGCTGAGCTGGAGTGTTTTCATGATCCCAGCGCTGTGCTTTTTCCTCCTCTTTTCTTAGCCTGGACTGTAGAGGAGGCAGAGGTGGGTAGGGTGGGATAAGATCCATGCATTGATCCCAGAATACTTGGCTCAGAGGCAGTTGGGGGTGGGGAGATTGGGAGGGCAGAGTGAACAAAACAGGAGAACACAGCAGGTTCTTCTTGCAAACATCCTGCATGTTTCAGCCACTAACCCATTCTCTTGGGGTTCGTTTTCTGTGAAAAGATCTTTGCCATCCTGAACTATGAGGCTGGATTACCTCTGGTCTTGAGCCCAAACAATTTTGATTTCTAGGTAAGTATCAAGGAAGGGGCAGAATACACAGATGCTTACTGTTGAGACACCTGGAGAGTTTTCTAAGCATGGCCCTGGCTGGGCCCAGGGCCAGTCTCCTTTAGAAGAGGTCTCCCTTAGCAGCCTCTGTTTGAGAAGACTGGGAATGTGGGGTATGGGCAGCACAGCCTGGCAGCATTATGAGCATCGCTGCTACTAGCACAAGGCAACACCCAACACTAGTACATGTGTAGTATGCTTAGTGTACCAATGGAAACGAGGGGCAGCTTTATGACAACCCTATGACCTAGGTAGTGTTATCAATACCATTTAATACTAGTAGGTGAGGCCATTGAACTGGGTTTCAGAGGGGCTTAGGTAACATGCCTAAGGTTAAGTCCCTGCTGATCAAGTCCCTGTGCTGTGATTAAAAAATAGTTTATATTGATTTCAGAGAGAGGAAGGAAGAGGGAGAGAGAGAGAGAAATAGCAACAATGAGAGAGAATTATCAATTGGCTATGTCCTGCATGCTCCCAACTGGGGATCAAGCCTATAACCCTGGCATGTGCACTGACAAGAAATTGAACCATGACCATCTAATTCATGGGTCAATGCTCAACCACTGAGCCACGCCAGCTGGGCTGTGATTTTAGTCCATGCGCTTGTTCTCTGCTCCAAACCAGTCTCTCTACATCCCCGGCACTTGGGGGGTATAACATCGCAGTTTCGGTGTCCATTTGGGTTTTCCAGAAATCAGAAGTGCCTGAGATTTATTGGAGGAAATACCTGGGAGGAGAAAGAGGAGCAGGAGGGGGTGGCAGATTCTCCAGATGTGGTGCAGATCTGACTCCTAGGAAGGAAGAGATGGAAGGAAGGACCAGTGGAAGAGAGAGCCTGGTGCTGGAGAAAATCCCATTCAGGCTGATGGGGAGCCCAGAGCAAAGATTGCTTACTAGAGGAGACCCACGTTGGGTAGGAATGACAGCTCTGTACCCCTGTCTCAGTCACAGAACCCCAAGAGGTCTGGTATCCCCTGTGCTGAAAGCAGCCTGGGGTCAGAATGCCTCAGCACAGGTCCTGAAGAGGCAGCAGCTGGAGGCTGCCAGCCCCCCACGTTGCTCCTGGCAACAGGGTTTGTCTTGAAGGGAGACCTGGGCTGCATGCTCCCAGGGCCGCAGGTTCTGTCCTTGAGCTGTCCACAGTGTGTTTACTAATATGCTATAGAGTTTGGGCAGGATGTTGCAAAAGCCCCAAGATGGACTATCCCTGCAGTCTCCTGGGTTAGAGCCATTTCCTGGAGGGTGAACAGGCTGTACCCTGAATCAAGGGACCCTGCTGAGGGGTTAGGTGTGTGTGTGTGTGTGTGTGTGTGTGTGTGTGTGTGTGTGTGTGTGTAGGCTAGTTGGGAGGAAGGACTGAAATACAGAAGTGTGAGCTTTGCCATTTTGGCCCAGAGAGGCTGCCCTTTCTAATTTAACCACTCAGAGGGACTTATTTTTCTAACTTGCTGTCACACTAGGTAAAACCACATAGTGGAAGATTGCAGAATCAGAAAGTTTGTTCTTTGAGCTGAAGGGAAGCTTAATTATGTGACTCTATTAAGAAATTGTTTGCCTACTGTCCACAGATAGACAGAGGAAGCCTTTTTATTTCTAAAGAGGAAGTACTGTTTCCAGATGCTCATTATAATGAAGGGATGGGGGGAGTCATCCAGGTCTCATCATCAAGGCTCTCCACAGAGCAATGCTGTTGACTTGAATTTGTAAGTGATGGATGCTACAATTCTGGGTCATTACTAATTCTTTGTAATGGATCCAAATGAGTGTGACTTAATTTAGAGAAAAGTGTGCTAAATCCAGGCCTGTGGGAACTTCACCCCAGGCTGATAGCTGGCTATTCTGGACCAATATGGCTCCTCAGTGGCCTGAGGCAAGAACTGGACAGCCCCAGCAGGCCCTCCTGCCTTTGACACAGGCTTGAGGGGCAGGAAGAACCTGCTGACTTTTGTTTTTTTCTTTTTTAAACCAGGAATCATTAGCCGAGAAGATGCAGAAGATCTCCTTGAGAACATGACTGAGGGAGCGTTTCTGGTCCGGGTCAGTGAGAAAATCTGGGGCTACACCCTCTCCTATCGCCTGCAGAAGGGCTTCAAGCACTTTCTCGTGGATGCCTCTGGGGACTTTTACAGCTTTCTGGGAGTGGACCCCAATCGCCACGCAACGCTCACCGATCTCATTGATTTCCACAAGGTAGTGCTCTTAGCAGTGCTGTTCAGAGGATAAAGCTGGTAGAAACATGAGCTGAAGGGAACGCTAGGCTGGAGGCCTTCAATGAGATGGGGATGGAGAGTGAGCAGATAGGGTCACAGGGATATGGAATTTGGGGTAGAAGAGACTAGAAGTTGTCTAGACCAGGCAATGCAGATCTTCTCTCTGGCTTACCCTCTGACCCATGTGGGCTTCTCAGGAGGATCCCCAGCCTTCTTCTCACCTTTATTACCTAAGTGCTCCCTACTGTCGACATGTAGGGGCTGGTTGACCAGCCTTCTGTCCAAGACCAGTTCTCATCCCCAATTCATCCCCCTCTTGGGGACACTCTAGAAGGGTCTCTTGCAGCTTTGTAGAGTTAGCTGGAGTCTAACAAGCAACCCCGTGGTTAGAGAAGCTTTCCTTGTAGAGTTACCATATCTCTTGTTCCAGCTACAGCTTTACCAGGGAGTACGTGTGTGACCTTGGGCAGCTTCTTTAGTCTCTCTGAGCTTTAGTTTCCTGCCCGGGCCAATGGATCTAATACTTAGACCAGATCCTCTGAGCATTAAAGGAGGGGATGTATGTACCAGCATTCTAACTACAAAGTGATAGGGAGTCTCATTTCCCAGAGCTCTGTCTGCTTAGGACTCACATTGAGAAAGATGGTACCTTCTAAATAAGATATATAGAAAGAAGCAATTTCTGTGTTATCGTGGCTACTGGCATCAATAGTAACTGAAAGAAAGACAAAGTGGAACTTGGTGACTTGAAAGGGCAGGACCGAGGGATTCTGAGACAGAGCTGTGGTACCTCTGGGGTCCACTCTCTACCTGAGCTTTGCAGGCATGGAAAGTCCTACAGAACTACTTGGCTATCTCACGGAGCTTTTCTATAATAGGGACTCTTGGATTTGTATTGCTTTTTCTTTAGGGATGTCCCCAAGCTCTAGGGAGAATTCTTATCCTGATCTCATCTGTAAAGCACATAGAAAATCACTCCTTTACCAAATACCTAGATATCTGGGGTGAAGTATAATTTAAGAATGGTCGTAGACATCTGAAAATGCCAGACATCTGGGAAACTAGGCTAATCCAGATCAAGGCAGAGTTCCATTTGTGTTGGGAAGAACCTTCTAATTACTGTAGGAAAGAGAGAGGGAGGGGATGTGAGAATATTGGCACCTTCTCTGTGTCAAGCACTGTGCCTGTTGCTCTATGTACATATTCTCATTTCATCTTCACCATAGCTCTGTGTGGGAGGCATATTAGTCCCATTTCATACATCTGGAAAGGGAGCTTGAGCAGCTTGTCTAAGTTTTCATGGCTGATACAGCTGGGTCTAGGAGTTAAGCCTCAGGCCGTGTACCTCTCAAACTTGTGCTTTCCCCACTAAGCCACATTGCTTGCTTCTCCTGTCCAAAGTAAGCTGTTTTGAGCAGTGATGAGCTCTGTGTCCTTGGAAGTAATCAAGCAAAGAGTAAATGCTCATCTCTCAGAGATGTTCTAGACAGGTTCCTAAAGAGGAAGGCTCACACAGATATCTTTGAAGGCATTTATTCTCTCCCAAATATAAGGTTTGAGACTGACAATTTAGTGTCTAATATGGAAGAGAGAGCTCTTCTAGGCCCACGTGGAGATCTGGTGGCCAGTTTTACAAGTTAAAAGTTTAATTATACAATTAATTTAAGATTACATTTCAAGGAAAATCAAATATAATACCAAGTGTAAGTGTTGTTCATGTAAAAGCCAAGTTTCCATCATCCACCACGTATCTATCCAAGTATCTCCTGGGCATTAATATAGATATGTATGTATAAGAGAACATACATAGTTTTTATTTTTTATAAACTGGATAATCCTTGTCCATTACTCAACAATTTGATTTTAAATATGCTTCCTATATTATAGAATGTATTTTGTAAAAGCATGGACCCTGGAATCAGGCTGCCAAGTTTGAAATCCCAGCTCTATGATTGGATGTGACTTTGGGTAACTACTCACACTCTTGTGCCTTCGTTTCCCCCTGAGTAAGATGGAAATGTCTCATGAAATGTGATAGATATGGCATATATGCTACCGATCCTTGACCCAGTGCCCAGTGCCCAGTGCACTCACCTCTTTGGGTTACTGTGAGGTTCCAGTGAGACATCACTGTAAAGTACTGGACCAATCTACTGCCACTTGTGAGTTATCAGGACACTGGCTGTCATTGAGCACTGAGGTATCGCCATGCCAATCCACATGCACATCCTTGTAAAAACCCAGGGTATTCCATGGCATGGATGTATATTAGAATTCAGTTTTCCCTCCCCCTCTTTTTTTTTTTCAGATCATGAACACTTTCTTTTTCTTTTTTTTTTTAAACAAAATTAAATTCTTTATTTTTGGAAGTATTACTCCCTCCTCCTTTTGATGAGCACTGGTGTAGCTCCCAGGTTTTGATGGTTACAAACAGCACTGTAGAGACTGGCTCATATATATCAATTTGTACACATCCTATTTCTCTAGGATGGACCCTCGAATTGGAATTTCTGGGAAGAAGACTATGCACATTTTAATTTGAAAATATCTGCCAGATTGCCTTCTAAAAATGTAGTGCCAACTCATGCTCCTGCCAAAACTACATGAGGATCACACTGCTGCCAACACTGAGACTATCAGTCATTTACATTTTCCCCTTCAGATGGGCAGACACTGGATCTCACTGTTGTTTAACTTGCATTTTTCTGATTACCTCTGATGCTGAGGCTCTTTTCATATGTTTAATGGCCTCTTGGATTTCTATTGTTAATTGTCTGTTCATATCCTTTGTCCATTTTTCTTCTTAGGTGTCTCTTTCTTATTGATGTGCTGGTTCTTCCAACAACTATATTGCTCTATAGTTATGTCCATTCCACTCTTCAGTTCTTCTGTTGAGATTTTTTTCCTTGTGATTTAAATGTGAAGCTTTGTCATGCCCAGGCATTCTATAATTGGCTCTTTTTAAATAATAGCCCATTCTTATTTCATGGATGTTTTATCTTCTTAGTCCACCAAGGAGATTAATGCACATCTCTTAAAGGTTCTTTCTGTTTGTTTTATACACTTGATCTTTTCCTGAATCATAATTAGGAGCCCATCCTTCTCATCCCAAGCATTTTGATCTTGTTGTTGAGGTTGCCATTTTTCTTTCACGGTTGTGGTTTTCCTTACATAGTTACAGATTATGAATGAGGAGGTGACTTTTCGACTTTGAGCTTCTTATTTACCTATCAGTGGATACAGTTCCTGTTTCCCAATCCTGTTCTCTTTATGCTATCAGGGTTGGCGAGCAGTTCATCTTTTGGAGATGGGAGTGTTTGAAATGTGTGGGTCTCTTTGCCCCCCTAAGGAATTGTGTGCCTCTCTTTACTCTCTACCCTGCCCCAGATAAAGACCTCTGTGGCCTGGGGTTCCCCAACCTGCCCACTGATACTTGCCCTACAGTAACAACTCTGAAAACCTCATCCTGTATATCATTTGGTTTTCAAGTACTCCTCAACGTTTTTGATTTGTTGATTGCCTTTCTTATTTTCTCATATTTTTATGCATTTATTTATTTTTTAAAAGCAGATTTTTTCCCCTGTGATTTCTAGAAATTTGAATGAGGAGGAGGCAGGTACATATTCTTAGTTCTTCTATCTTGAATTCATTTCTCTCTAGTAGATGCTTATTTCCCTTTGTTGAGTATAAGTGAATATTTCTATTTTTTTTCTCTTTTTAGGAGGAAATCATCACTGTTTCAGGGGGAGAGCTGCTGCAGGAGCCCTGTGGCCAGAGGGACAGCCCGCCAGACTACCATCTGCTGTTTGAATGACATTTCGTCCTTAGCCACTGGACTCCTTTAGGCATTTTTTTTTTTTTACCTGAGAACTTGTCAGCTCAAATCCTTACGGCCTTCTGGAAGATTCACCACCATCCCGAGGATTAAGTAGATTAGAATGTCTCAAGAGCTGCGAAAGATAGGGCCTGTGTGCTGCCGGCCTCTGTCCCAGTGCCCGGGACAGAAATGGCTACTGGTTTATGCAGAGCTTCCATGAAGAATTTGGATAGCCATCAGAAGATGAAGCCTATTGGTGGTGGCTGCTCTAACTCAGCTCCTACAGCCCATGGATCATGTTTTTGTAATCCAAAATAATGCCAGTGCTGAACTCTGAATTCACCATATGGTGTCCATTCAATAAATGTCTGTTGAATGAATGTACTTTTTTTCTGAAAGTTTTCAGCACTAATCCCTGATTTCTAGTAAGGGATTTCCTACTTGTCACTCTTTATAAAGTCATGGAGATGATGGAGGATGCTGCATCTTTAATGATGTTCATCACCACTTCAGTGACGTTATCAGTAGAAATGCTAAGGTTTCTGAGTCCCAGCTTCTAGAGCAGATGACTGATATTCCCCCACCATCCTTACTCACTTCTTCTTCTGCCTCCCCTCCTCTGTCTGAAACCACATCTTGGCTCTCATTCTGCAACATGGAGGTAATGGTTTTATATGTTCTTATAGCTGTGCCCCAAACCTGAGGTGAAGTATAATTTAAGAATGGTCGTAGACATCTGAAAAATCCTTTAATCTCTAGGATTTAGCCCTTCAGGTTACTTGAATGAATACCTTGCCTTCATAGTCCTTTTAATTTTTATTCTATTGTCCACTTATTTTATTTTTAAAAATATATTTTATTGATTTTTTTTACAGAGAGGAAGGGAGAGGGATACAGAGTTAGAAAAATCGATGAGAGAGAAACATCAATCAGCTGCCTCCTGCACGCCCCCCTACTGGGTATGTGCCCAAAACCAAGGTACATGCCCTTGACTGGAATCGAACCTGGGATCTTTCAGTCCTCAGGCCAATGCTCTATCCACTAAGCCACACCGGTTTTGGCTGTCCACTTATTTTAAATATATTCTTCCCATTAAGAAGGTTCTTCCAATAATGTCTCAACTACTTTGAGACATGGGATCTATGTGTGCACATTTTATGTTTCATACTTAAGGACATAGACATAGAGACAGCATTGTATTTGGTGAGAGTAAGATGGACGCTGTAGATGTCAATGACCTGGTTTATCTTATTTGATAGGTATCAAACATCCCTCATGTTCTACTTCACCTCTTGCCTCATCTGTTCCTCACATCCTTGACCTCTTGTTTCACCCCAGTCTCCACCGTTGCAGCCATTTATTAAAAATAAATCTTTATTGTTTAGTTTATTACATTTGTTTCTCTTTTCCCCCCATAGATCCCCTCCACCTGACTTTCACCCCTCCCTCTGCCCTTCCCTCCCCCACTATTGTCCTCATCCATAGGTGTATGATTTTTTTTCCAGTCTCTCTCTGAACCCCCTTCCCTTTTTCCCCCTGAGAATTGTCAGTCCACTCCATTTCTATGCTCCTGATTCTATTATATTCACCAGTTTACTCTGTTCATCAAATTTTTAATTCACTTAATTTTTAGATTCACTTGTTGATAGATATGTATTTGTTCATAATTTTTATCTCTACCTTTTTCTTCTTCCTCTTCTTAAAAAGTATTTTTCAGTATTTCATATAATACTGGTTTGGTGTTGATGAACTCCTTTAGTTTTTTCTTATCTGTGAAGCTCTTTATCCGCCCTTCAGTTCTGAATGATAGCTTTGCTGAATAGAGTAATCTTGGTTGTAGGTTCTTGCTATTCATCACTTTGAATATTTCTTGCCAATCCCGTCTGGCTTGCATAGTTACTGTTGAGAAATCAGTTGACAGTCGTATGGGCGCTCCCTAGTAGGTAATTAACTGTTTTTCTCTTGCTGCTTTTAATATTCTCTCTTTGTCTTTTGCTCTTGGTATTTTAATTATGATGTGTCTTGGTGTGGTCCTCTTTGGATTCCTTTTATTTGGGGTTCTGTGTGTTTCCTGGACTTGTAAGTCTATTTCTTTCACCAGATGTGGGAAGTTTTCAGTCATTATTTCTTCAAATAGGTTTTCAGTATCTTGCTGTCTCTCTTCTTCTGGCACCCCCATAATCCTGATGTTGGTACGCTTGAAGTTGTCCCAGAGGCTCCTTACACTCTCTTCACATTTTTGGATTCTCTTTTCTTCTTGCTTTTCCAGTTGAGTGTTTTCTGCTTCTTCGTATTTCAAATCTTTGACTTTATTCTTGCCTTCCTCTAGTCTGCTGTTAGGTCTCCGTATAATATTTTTTTTATTTCAGTCAGTGTATGTTTAAAATCTTGTTGGTCCTTTTTCATTTCCTCTTGGGTCTCGCTAAATTTATCCATCTTTTCTAGGAAATTCTTGAAAAACTTTATAACTGTGGTTTTGAACTCTATATCTAGTCTTTTGTTGTCCTCCATTTCTTTCGTTTGTGATCTGTTCCTTTGTCTCCACATTTTCACCATGCCAGGAGAACTTCTGTGTTGGAGTCAGCCTTATGATATGAGACTTACAAAACTGCAAAAGCCTCTCTGTTGAGCTTGGAAGGGATGGAGTCTTAGGGCTTAGGAATACCACCTTGGCTTTCAGTCAGCCCCACCTTATGTGGCCCCTGGGTCTCAAGTGTCTCTCCGTGATCGTTGCAGCTTCTCTGTGCGCACGTGTGGGTGCCTCTAGACCTCTGCCTTTCTGGTTCCCCTGCGCTCTGGGACCCATATGAGTCTGGGGTTCTCACCTGAAACTGGGGTTCAGTGCAACTAGAAGTGGCGTGTTGGGAAGTTCTGTCTCCCGCCCACTAGAAAAAGCCAGTGGCACAATCAGCAGTCCATCTTCTGCACGCAGTGGTGTGTGCGCCCCCAGACCTCTGCCCTTTTGTGGCTCCCTTTCATAGTCCAAACTCCCCCCGTATGAGTTTCACCCAGACCTGGGGTTCAGTGCCATAGAATAAGGGGTTCAGTGCCATTGGAAGTCTCAGTCTCCCTCCTGCCAGAGGAAGCCAGCCAGGCACTTCTGCTCCCACTCTTTCCACATGCGCATCTCCGTACCTCAGCTTTTCGCAGCTCCCGTGAGTCTCTGTGAGCCCCTCTCTTTCCTTCTAGTTGTAGAATTTCCACTCAGCCAACTTTCCTGTGGTTCTGGATGATGTCTGTTCTGTCTTTTAGTTGTAGTTTTGAAATTGTTGTGTGAGGCAGCAGTTTAGGTGTTCATCTATGCTGCCATCTTGGTTTCTCCTCCCTTTGCTGCCATTTTTGCATGGCTCTGTTCTCCCCACTATGTCTGTCAGCTGCATGTGAGCATAAGCCAGCAGCACTTTGACCCGTGGGGTGCTCTGCACCTCTCGTCAGCTGTTGCTGTCTACAAGAGACACCATGCAACCAGGAAGAGCTGGGAAGTGAACTCTCCATGTGGTGAGCCTTTATCAATGGGAGACAGTGGCTGAAAAGTCAATTTTCTCTCTTCCTCCTCCCAGAGGGACTTTTCAAATGGTCCTCCACGATCAGCAGATAGTACTAAAGAAGCCAGTAGTCAGATCAGCACCCCGCCCTCCTGTTTGTTCTTCCTCCTTTGCTGCATCACTCCCTTTTCTCTTTCCCTTGCTCCCTTGGGATTGCATTCCTGTGTCAAGTAGCAGCAGATAAGCACTTATCATAGGTTCTGCCTGTTGGGGAAGCTGGGGAAGGGCTCATCACCCAAAAGTGTTTAATAATACCTCTTGTACTCTGCCTCCACGGCTTTCCCCCTATCTGCTTGTCTCACAGGCCCCTGGATGGATAGAATGCAGAGATGGGAGGAACTTGATTTTTAAACTCTACAATGCTTTAAAACCATAGATGATATTATTAAAATTACCTCCTTCCTATGGGACTCAGGAATTTTAGCTTTGGTTACACTGCCTACCCACTGCCTGAACAAGTCACACTAACACTCAGTAGAACGGAGAAAGAAAGTTCTGTGTGGCCATCACTAAGGTTTTTGGCAGATCAGTTCAATGATGAGTATGGAATCTCTGTCCAAGTGAGAGGTTTTGCTAATTGCACCACTACAACAGCAACAATTATTTTGTGCTTAACAATGAGGTGGCCAGGGGATAGATAGGATGTGCTGATTTTTCAGGGGTTAGAAGGAAGTTTTAATTCCAAGAAAGAACAGCAGCTGTGAAAGCAGACCAAGCTGGGTTGAGAACTCATTGTTCTGTCACCCAATTAATATGTGAGAGACAGTAGCAGAGGTGTCCGTGCCTAATACATTTATTTCATTTTACTTGGGGTCTGCACTTTCTCCATTCTCATATATTTTAGGTTTTACCTGTCCCTAAAATAAATTTCTTGTATGTTGTCCTGCAAATAGAATCAGTTTCTGGAAAACTGCAATTTCATCTTGAGAATTTTAATATGATAATAAATGTCAAGGTTCTCAAATAAAGGAATTGCCTTTTTCTCCCCTGAGCCCTACATATATAATAAAAAACAGCTACTACAAGCTCAGCCAGGGAACACTTACAGTCTGTAACCAGAAAAAGAAGTTGTAAAGAACACTAATGAGTCAGTGGAAGATACATTTCAAGGGACGAACGAGGAGCTTTGTGTTCAGATTTAGGGAGGTCCCTTGTATAGTGGAGTGGGGAGCTGTGTCCTGGTGTTACAGAAGACTGGAGAAGAATCAAGTAAAGCTTAGAGAGATGGAGTTACACTTTATCATTATTATTATTATTATGCGTGGGCTGAGAGAAAATTGTACTTCAAATTCTGGGCCCCAACATGGAGGAAGTTTCCCTATTTATATCTTTTTACCCTCTCTGTCTCCCAAATATGGGGTTTTATGGTCCCCTTTGCAAGTTCTTTTTTTTTTAATTAATTTTTATTAATTTTTTATACGTATCTCCCCATTGCCCCCCCTCCCTCCCAGGCGTACCCCGACCCCCCAGTGTCTGTGATCATTGGTTATGTTTATAAGCATGCATACAAGTCCTTTGATTGATCACTTATTTACCTCACCTAACTTTAATCTTTCTGCTATAATTTCACAGTCTGTTTGATGCTTTATGACTTTTGTCCTCCTGAGAATTATCAGTCTACTCCCTTTCTGTGCTCCTGATTCTATTATATTCACCAGTTTATTCTGTTGATCAGATTTTTAATTCACTTAATTTTTAGATTCACTTGTTGACAGATGTGTATTTGTTGTTCATAATTTTTTGTCTTTTACCTTTTTCTTCTTCCTCTTCTAAAAGGGTACCTTTCAGCATTTCATATAATACTGGTTTGGAGTTGATGAACTCCTTTAGCTTTTTCTTCTCTGTGAAGGTCTTTATCTGCCCTTCAATTCTGAATGATAGCTTTGCTGGATAGATTATTCTTGGTTGTAGGTTCTTGCTGTTCATCACGTTGAATATTTCTTGCCACTCCCGTCTGGCCTGCATCGTTTCTGTTGAGAAATCAGCTGACAGTCGTATGGGTGCTCCCGTGTAGGTAATAAACTGTTTTTCTCTTGCTGCTTTTAATATTCTCTCTTTCTCTTTTGCTCTTGGCATTTTAATTATGATGTGTCTTGGTGTAGTCCTCTTTGGGTTCCTTTTCTTTGGGGTTCTGTGTGCTTCCTCGACTTGTAAGTCTATTTCTTTTACCAGATGTGGGAAGTTTTCAGTCATTATTTCTTTAAACAGGTTTTCAGTATCTTGCTCTCTCTCTTCTTCTGGCACCCCCACAATTCTGATGTTGGTACGCTTGAAGCTGTCCCAGAGGCTCCTTACATTATCTTCACATTTTTGGATTCTTTTCTCTTCTTGCTTTTCCAGTTGAATGTTTTCTGCTTCTTTATATTTCAAATTTTTGACTTGATCCTTGCCTTTCTCTAGTCTGCTGTTAGTACTCTGCATAATAGTTTTCATTTCAGTCAGTGTATTTATTATCTTCTCTTGGGTCTCACTAAATTTATCCATCTTTTCTAGCATATTCTTGCAAAACCTTATAAGCGTGGTTTTGAACTCTATATCCAGTCGTTTTTTTTCCTCCATTTCTTTTGCTTGTAATCCCTTCCCTTGTCTCGGCCTTTTCACTGTGCCGGGGAAACTTCTGTGCTGGATTCAGCCGCAGAAGCCTCTGTTGAGCTTGGGAGTGGTGGAGTCTCAGGGCTTAAGGGACCGCCTTGCCTTCCAGTCGGCCCCGCCCTCCACGGCCCCTGAGTCTCACGTGACTGGGTAATGGCTGGAGCGGTCCTTGTGCGTGGGCCGCAGTGCCTCTAACCGCTGCCTTTCCGGCTCCCCTGCGAACCAGGACCACACGAGTCTAGGTCCCCAGGGTTTCGCCCAAAACAGGGGCCCAGTGGACTCAGAAGCGGCGCAGTTGGGAGGGTCTGTCTCCCGCCCACTCGCGAAAGCCAGTGGCACAATCAGCAATCCGTCCTCCGCGTGGTGCCGTGCGCGACCAGACCTCCGATCCTTTGCAACTCCCCTAAATTTCCGTGCACTTCTCCCTTTTCACAGTCCAAACTCCCCCCGTATGAGTCTCGGCTGGATCTGGGGTTTAGTGTCATAAGATAAGGGGTTCAATGCCGTTGGGAGTCTCCGTTTCCCTCCCGCCAGAGAAAGCCAGCCAGGTACTCCGGCACCCGCTCTCTCAGCGCGCGTCTCCGTACCTCAGCTTTTTGCAGCTCCTCTGGGTCTCCGTGAGCCCCTCTCTTTCCTTCTAGCTGTAGAACTTCCACTCCGCCAGCTTTCCTGTGGTTCTGGATGATGTCCGTTCTGTCTTTTAGTTGTAGTTTTGAAATTGTTGTGCGAGGCAGCAGTATAGGTGTTTACCTATGCCGCCATCTTGGATTTCCGGTCTAGTCTACTTTTGATGCTTTCTATTGAGTACTTTATAGCAGTGATGTCATTTTTCATTTCTTCTTGATTATTCTGCATTTCTTCTAGGTTATTCTGCATTTCTTCTTGCTTCTTCTTCATTTCCTCTTGACCTTACTCACATTGTTGATTTTGTCTTCCATTCTTTTCATCCACCTTATGATCATTTCTCTGAACTCTTTCTCTTGCAGACTTATTTCTGCTTCTATTTCATTTACTTCCTTTTCTGGTGATATCTGCCTTTCTGTCGTATGCAGGCTGTTTCTTCTTCTGCCCATGGTCTTTCTTCTGCAGGTGTCTGGTTATGTAGTTCTCTCTCCTACGTTGATTCAAAGGCACAAAATACAACACGAGCAGGGTACAGCACACAAGGCACTGAACAGAAATGTATTCAATATGTTAATAATCATAAATAATGTGACCATCAATGAAAGACAAATTAGGGGTAAGTAGAGAAAGAAGAAGAGGGAAATGAGGAAAAAAAGAAAAGAAAGAAGTGCCAAGATCAAATTGGGAGAGGGAGAAAAAAAATAAATGAACAAAAAATAAAATAAAATAAAAAATCAAAAGGAGAAGAAGAAGAAAAGAGAAAGAGAAAAAAGTCAGAGAGAAAAGAAAGAGGATAAGAGAGAAAAGGGGAACAAAATATAGGTGTCAGAAGAAAACCCTAATAGAACAGTCACTAAACCCAACAAATGCTGGCAACCAGTTCCTGGAGATTAATACAAACTACAAATAACATCTGGTATTGAGGGAGGCGAGGGAAAAGAGAGGTAAAAAAACAAACCAAAACAAAGCAAACAAAAAGCAAAATAAAACAAGTAGAATAAGCTAAAACAATTTCACAAAAAAATACAAAAAATTGATATAATCACCATTCCAGCAAACTGCAACAAAAGAACATAGAGAAAAACAACTTTTTGGATAGTGTAGACAAGAAGAGAGAGGTTTTTTTATGGACCTGGAGTAGGGAATTTGAAATTAGATATATAAGTGGGATGAAATTTTAACCAGGTAAAGAGAAAGAATAGGGACAATCTAAAGTTGGAGAAGGGAAAGAGAAACAAGACAACAAAAATGGGGAAAGTTAGGAGGAAAGTGTTGGCATAAAGATAGAGTTGAGATAGAGTAAATATGCTGAAGGAAAGATGAAAATAGAATTTAGAACTCTAATCCTGAAGTAAAATAAAGGGAAAACAAAATGACACTTGTTTTTTTTCAAAAAGGAAAAATAATAGTAGAAATAATACTAGTTGAAAACAAAAATGTAATAATTAAAAAGGTAAAATCAATTGAGGAGATAAAAAAAGGTAGTTTTTTAATTAAAATATGCAAAAATGAAAAAAAATAAAATAAAAAATTAGAAAAAAGAAAAAGAAAAAAATAGAATGGTCATTCACTTCTAGTATTGTTCTTCTTGGCACTCCTGGTTCCCAGTAGGGAGGTATTGCAGTTCCCTGTGTTCCACTGCGGCAGTCTTAATCTCTTTATTCTTTTGTGGTTATGGGAGAGTCAATTTGTGCATCATCCACTGGGTGGCAGTGTTTCGGAATTGATCTCTGAGACTAAGCATAGGACCTCTCTGGGCTGTGCTCAGATCCTGCTACTCTGTGGTTTTCAAAACCGGTTTGTGGGAGAATCCAAGATGGCGGCATAGGTAAACACCTACACTGCTGCCTCGCACAACAATTTCAAAACTACAACTAAAAGACAGAATGGACATCATCCAGAACCACAGGAAAGCTGGCTGAGTGGAAGTTCTACAGCTAGAAGGAAAGAGAGGGGCTCACGGAGACCCAGAGGAGCTGCAAAAAGCTGAGGTGTGGAGACGCGCATGCCGAGAGAGCGGGTGCCAGAGTACCTGGCTGGCTTTCTCTGGCGGGAGGGAATCGGAGACTCTCAAAGGCATTGAACCCTTTATCCTACGACACTAAACCCCAGATCCAGCCGAAACTCATACAGGGTGAGTTTGCACTGTGAAAAGGGAGAAGTGCCGGAAATTTAGGGGAGTCGCAAAAGATCAGAGGGCTGGTGGCGGCATGCACAGCACTGTGCGAAGGACAGATTGCTGATTGTGCCACTGACTTTCTTGAGTGGGCGGGAGACAGACCCTCCCAACTGGGCCACTTCTGACTCCACTAAGCCCCTGTTTCGGGCGAAACCCTGGAGACCTAGACTCGTGTGGTCCTGGTGCGCAGGGGAGCTGGAAAGGCAGCAGTTAGAGGCACTGCGGGTGCGCGCACAAGGACCGCTTCAGTGATTACCCGGTCACGTGAGACTCAGGGGCCGTGGAGGGTGGGGCGGACTGGAAGGCAAGGCGGTCCCTTAAGCCCTGAGACTCCACCCCTCCCAAGCTCAACAGAGGCTTCTGTGGCTTTGCACGTCTGGTTTCATAAAGCTGAATTCAACACAGAAGTTTCCCCGGCATAGTGAAAATCCTGAGTCAAGGGAAGGGATCACAAACAAAAGAAATGGAGGGGAAAAAATGACTGGATATAGAGTTCAAAACCATGCTTATAAGGTTTTTCAAGAATATGCTAGAAAAGATGGGTAAATTTATCAAGTCCCAAGAGGAGATGAAAAAGGACCAACTAGAGATGCAAAAGAGCCAACTAGAGATGGTAAAGGTCCAACTAAAGATGAAAAAGGACCAACTAGAAATTAAACATTCACTGACTGAAATAAAAAATATTATACAGAGTCCTAACAGCAGACTAGAGAAAGGCAAGAATCAAGTCAAAAATTTGAAATATAAAGAAGCAGAAAACACTCAACTGGAAAAGCAAGAAGAGAAAAGAATCCAAAAATGTGAAGATAATGTAAGGAGACTCTGGGACAGCTTCAAACGTACCAACATCAGAATTGTGAGAGTGCCAGAAGAGAGAGAGCAAGATACTGAAAACCTATTTAAAGAAATAATGACGGAAAACTTTCCACATCTGGTGAAAGAAATAGACTTACACATCCAGGAAGCACACAGAACCCCATATAAAAGGAATCCAAAGAGGACCACACCAAGACACATCATAATTAAAATACCAAGAGCAAAAGACAAAGAGAGAATATTAAAAGCAGCAAGAGAAAAACAGTTCATTACCTAAACGGGAGCACCCATACGACTGTCAGCTGATTTCTCAACAGAAACGATGCAGGCCAGGTGGGAGTGGCAAGAAATATTCAACGTGATGAATAGCAAGAACCTACAACCAAGAATAATCTATCCAGCAAAGCTATCATTCAGAATTGAAGGGCAGATAAAGAGCTTCACAGATAAGAAAAAGCTAAAGGAGTTCATCAACTCCAAACCAGTATTATATGAAATGCTGAAAGGTACTCTTTAAGAAGAGGAAGAAGAGAAAGGTAGAGATAAAAATTATGAACAAATACATATCTATCAACAAGTGGATCTAAAAATTAAGTGAATTAAAAATTTGATCAACAGAATAAACTGGTTAATATACTAGAATCAGGAGCATTGAAAGGGAGTGGACTGATAATTCTCAGGGGGAAAGGGGTGAGGGGTATACAGGGAGAGACTGGACAAAAATCATACACCTATGGATGAGGTCTACGGGAGGGAGGGAAGGGTGGGATCTGGGTGGAGGGGTGCTATGGAGGGGAAAAAAGAAAAACAAATGTAATAATCTGAATAATAAAGATTTAATTAAAAAAAGAAAAACAAAAACAAAACCGGTTTGTGGGGATTTTGCAGCCGGGACACTGTAATAATTCCCAGGCTGACCCTGTGCCTCAGATCAAAACGAGTCGCTTTCCAGAGCTCCCCACTGTCAACAGCCCCGAGAGTTAGCCTCCACACCTAGGGATTATGCCCTGCCCCACATCGGAGGACCTCTCCAGAAGCAGCTTTCCTGCAGCCCAGCTCCCACAGTGTGCGCGTCTCTGTTCTGTGGGACAGGAGACCTCACTTTATCCCAGGTGAAATCTGACCTTTCCATGTGCCATGTGGATCTCCGCTGAGTCCGCATGTCTGCGCTGATTGGAGAGCAGTGTTTTGGGTCCCCCGGCTGTTCAGTGAGTGCTTCAGCTGCAGCTTTCAGACCGCCGCAGACATCCACCTCCCTCTGCAAGATGGCGCGGTCTCCCTGTTCTCGTAGGTGGCTCCGGCAGACAAAAACTCTGTGGCAGTGGGGCTGCCTGGTCAGGAGAGCCCTGTCCAGCAGTCCCCCACCTTCTCCTGGAGGATAACTGACTCTTAACTTGCCAACAAACACTGCCAGTGCGACTCTCAGCTGCTCTCTCTCCCTTTGCCCAGTGACAAAGTTCCAGAGGCGTCTGTCTACTCTGCCACCATTTTTCTCCCTGTGATAGAATTCTTAATGTGTATTAAGACATGCTTTCATTGTACATAATACTCTATGAGCTATCTTCTATAAATTCTCCACTTTATAAAAATCACTAACATTTAGTGAGTGATTAATGTGAGTTAAGAGTGGTGTTCACTTGTGCACAAGATTCTATGAGGAATCTTCTCTATCAAATTCTCCATATTGTAGAAAAGGCATTCAGTCCTAAGAGGGTAAAATCACTGGACAAACAGATTCCCTCCATGCCCATCTGACTTAAGAGCCCTTGCAGTTAAAAACTAGGCAACACAGTTTTGGACCGGGCAGCAGGGACTGAGGAAGGAATAAGGGGTCCTTGACTGGATTTAAGAGGTGCTTTCTTCAGGGCCCTGTTTGGAAGCAGATGCAGAACTGCTCTGGGTAGCAGCAGAGGGTAGACGGAGAGCCTCAGCTGATTAGACACAGGAAGACCTTCCAGGAGCTTGGACTTTGAGTCAGGTCCAGCTGTCCAGGCTGGTGAGCCATGGTCGGGAAGGGTGTACCCAGGTCCTCTTTCCAGATTGCCCTGCTGCCTCTCTCATATGTGAAAGGCTCCTACTGGGCACAAGCTGGGTTTTCTTCTGTGCTTTGTGGGCCACAGTCCCCACTCCTCTCACATTTTTCTTTCTGTGTCTTCAGTTTTCTTAGATGGAAGGCAGCTAAACAATAAGCTGCAGTTAAATGCATGCCTCCTGGTCATGGCTATCCAGAGCTATACTGAACACGAATGATGTGCCAGGGGCTGTGTCAGGTGCATTTCAATAACCCAATGAGGTAGGTGTTATTCTTCTCATTTAAAAGTGAGAAATTTCAGAAAGGTTGCGGAGACAGGATCCAACTCCAGCTGGCCTGGTCCCAAAGCTCTTTCGCTTAACTGCTGTGTAGAACTAGGACCAGGTCCTGCGTCACATCCCTGAGGTTGTCCAGGCTAATGTGCGAGCTTGTCCTGTCAGCCTCATTGGTTAGATATGGGATTGCTGTGTTTCTTTCCTGAGTCATTAGAAACAAACCACTAGGCTTCCGTGTTTTGATAAGGGACCTACAGCAGAAGCATGAGCTGTTTCTGAGAAACAACAGCTGAGGAATAATGTGGAACGTCAGCCGTGGGAGTGGAGGACAGATCCTCAGCCACATCCTGAGCCTGCAGTGTTTGTGCTGACCCTGCCACTCAGCCTGGCCTCAGGTTGGGAGTGCTCTTCCCAAATACCTTTGTGTTTGGCTAGTGAACCTAATGACCAACCGGGGCTGTTTAGTTAGAAAAGTAGAGATGAGGTTCCACAATCTCTATGATCCTCCTGCCAGCCCTGGAGACCCAGAGAGGCTGAGTCAAATGCCCAAAGCCACCTAATCAGTTAATGTAGAACCCGTGCTTTCTGTCTTAATGTGCTGCCTTCACAAGGGACTAAATCTACAAAATAGCCTTGCCCATGGGCCCTGCCAGAGGAGAGGTGAGTGTGAGAAGAGAAAAAATGAAGACAGTAACTATTGTGTTTCTCCAGGAGAAACATTCTACAAAATTTGATTTTCCGAGTCCCAACCAGGCATGGCAGTGGGCTGCTAGCTAATTCTGATTCTTGCCCATGCGTGGAGGCCAGTGGGGTATCGGATGCTTAGGAGGCCTTGGAGTGATTATGTTGTGAAATTTACGTGGCAGCTCAGCAGTAAAATTGCGGCTAATTAATTTTGCCTGACTTGATGGGATCCTCCTTATTCTTAATCCTTTCTCCGCCCTTTGAAGATGAGGGAGGGCATGTGGATGGAAATGTAAGCTCTAACTTGCAAAATCACTTGTGTGTGTGGCTACCTGGCATGTCCCCTGTAGGCCATACCGGGTTTCCAAGCACAGCCATTCTCTTCTCCCAGGGTCTGGGTGGAAAGAAGGCTGAGGTTCTTAGGGGTTTCATTCATTTCCAGCAGGACTGCAGAGGAATTGAAAATAAAGAATCTAGCTGAGGAAGGAGAAAGGGATCGAAGAGTCCAACTGTGCAGACTTGATGGAGAAATTTAGAGAACTTTTTAGAGCTGAAGAAGTTCTTAGAAATCAGCCATTCTATCCTAGCCCTGCCTTATGAAACCGTGGTTCTCCTTGAGTTAGATTGGACTGAGCCTTGACCTAAAAGAGGTAAGCTTGGGTAAGAACCCCCCGTTCTATTGCTTGGTAAGGCCTGAGGCTGACATTTGAAGATAATTTGTAGCTGAAGGGATAGGCAGCTGGTCCAGGCAGGCCATTTAGGTCCATCTGAACCACAACTACTATCTAGTTGCTTTAGCAATAGTGGAGCCCCTGCACCTCCCTAGGTCTCAAGCTTAGGGAGAACAGCAGGAGTCCCTCAAACTGAGACTTACCTGTCCCCAAGGCACAGTCCTTTTGAGGAACTTTGTAGAAAGTTTGCTAATCAAAACCAGGGCCCTTCCAAACCCAAGACTCTTCTCAAAATTCTCTTTTCTTCATTGTCTCGTCCCTTTCTATGTTAGTGTTCCCACCAGCCATTCTGACCCACAGCCTATGTAAGAGGTAGAAGCAGGTTTTCCATGTCTCTCCATTCTTGCTCTTTTGGTCACTGTTCTCTGGCCTCTCTCCCTTTCTGCCCCCACTGGTCCCCAATAATGCCAGCTCACATGGGCCTGCATTTACTGAGATAAGGGACTTGGATTTAGGAGTGCGGGGGAACCCCTAAAGAAACCCCTAAAGGGTTTCTTCTTCCATTGCAATCTTTTTAATTTAATAACTTTTTATGGTACCAATAGTTTTTAGATTTACAGAAGAATGGCCAAGATAGACCAGAGAATGCCCATATATACATCATACTCCGTGTCCACTATTTTTAACATCTTTTATTACTATGGCAACTTTGTCATGTTGAATGAACCAATATGTATATATTATTATTAACTAGAGTCTATACTTGACTTCTGATTTTACCTAATGTCTCTTTTCTGTTTAAAGATTCCATCACGGACACCATATTATATTTAGTGGTCATGTCACTTAGGCTCCCCTTGGCTGAGTAATTTCTCAACCCTACTGAAGGGTTTTAAATAGGGGGATTATCTGGTCAGATTTGAGTTTTAAAAACTCTGGGACTAGAGTAATGTAGGGTGGTTGTCCCTCAGAGATGGGTCTTAGGGAGTAAAGGATGACAGGTGGGTTTCCTGGCATCTGGCTTCAGACCCTTGATCTGTGAGGCAGGGGTCTGGGAGATGGGCTATGCTGCTTGCTGGATCAGGGCCAGAAGCACTGTCAAAGATTTGTTTATCAGGGATTTTAGATTTATTAAGGTAGCTCAGTTGTTTTATTTATGTCTGTTCACTTATATTGGTCAGCAGGTATTGCCCATTTCATTCTATTGTTTATTTTAATTTTCCCCCTTTGTCTTAAATATATATATATATATTATTGATTTTTTACAGAGAGGAAGGGAGAAGGATAAAGAGTTAGAAACATCTATGAGAGAGAAACATCAATCAGCTGCCTCCTGCACACCTCCTACTGGGGATGTGCCCGCAAGCAAGCAAAGTACATGCCATTGACTGGAATCAAACCTGGGACCTTTCAGTCTGCGGCTGAGGCTCTATCCACTGAGCCAAACCGGTCAGGGCTTTCCCCCTTTGTCTTGATCAGTCTTGTCAAGGTTCTGTTTTTAATTTCTTTAAATAACTGGCTTTGGTTTTATTTTTTATTTATTTATATTTTAAAAATAAATCTTTATTGTTCAGTTTATTATTACAGATGTTCCTCTCCCCGCCCCATAGCTCCCCTCCATCTGATTCCCATCCCCCACCCCATACCCTTACCCCTTGCCACTGTCCTCATCCATAGGTGTAAGATTTTTGTCCAATCTCTTCCTGCACCCCTCACACCCCTTTTCCCCCAAGAATTGTTAGTCCATTCCCTTTCTATGCCCCTAATTCTATTATATTCACCAGTTTATTTTGTTCATCTGACTTTTTATTCACTTGATTTTTAGATTCACTTGTTGATAGGTATGTATTTGTTATCATTTTGTTCATAATTTTTATCTTTACCTTTTTCTTCTTCTTCCTCTTCTTAAAGAGTACCCTTCAGCATTTCATATAATCCTGGTTTGGTGGTGATGAACTCCTTTAGCTTTTTTTTTGTCTGTGAAGCTCTTTATCTGACCTTCAATTCTGAATGATAGCTTTGCTGGGTAGAGCACTCTTGGTTGTAGGTTCTTGCTATTGATCACTTTGAATATTTCTTGCCACTCCCTTCTTGTTTGCATAGTTTCTGTAGCTGACAGTCAGATGGGTACTCCCTTGTATGTAACTAACTGTTTTTCTCTTGCTGCTTTGAATATTCTCTCTGTCTTTTGCCCTTGGCATTTTAATTATGATGTGTCTTGGTGGGTCCTCTTTGGATTCCTTTTATATGGGGTTCTGTGTGGTTCCTGGACTTGTATGTCTATTTCTTTCACCAGGTGTGGGAAGTTTTCAGTCATTATTTCTTCAGATAGGTTTTCAGTATATTGCTCTTTCTCTTCTTCTGGCACTCCTATAATTCTGATGTTGGTACACTTGAAATTGTCCCAGAGACTCCTTACACTATCTTCACATTTTTGGACTCTTTTTTCTTTTTGTTTTTCTGGTTGGGTGTTTTTTGCTTCCTCATATTTCAGATCTTTGATTTGATTCTTGGGGTCTTCTAGTCTGCTTTGATTCCTGGATTTCCGTATATTATTCTTTATTTCAGATAGTGTATGCATAATTTCTGACTGGTCCTTTTCCATTTTCTTGGCAGTCTCATTAAGATTCTTGAAGGTCTCACTAAGTTTCTCAGAGGTCTCACTAAGTTTATCTGCAGTTTGTAGAAGATTCTTGAGTAACCTTATAAATGTGGTTTTGAACTCTATATCCAGTCGTTTGCTTTCCTCCATTTTTTTCATTTGTGGCATGTTTCTTGGTCTCCACATTTTGGCTGCTTCCCTATGTTGATGTAGTGGCTTTGTGTGCTAGTTGTCCTTTTTGGCCCAGTAGCTCTGCCTCCACAGTCACCTGAAATGGACACTTTTGGTGCAATCCTTTGTGGGCTGGGTTCACAGTCTTTGTAGTTAATCCTTGATTGCTATTGATACACTGGGAGGAATTGACCTCCAGGCCAATTGACTGTGAGGATTAGCTGTGTCTATTAATGGAAGAATTGCTGTGCTAGAGACACCCCTATGGGGCAGGACTTGCTTCAGTGGGGCTTTGGTGCTGGCTGAGTCTGCCTCTTGAGTGTGTCACTTATGTATGTGAGGAGTTGAAATTCAGTGTTGCCTCACACTGACCTCTAGGTACACTGGTTCCTGGATCTCCAAGGAGGTGCAAGTTAGCTAGTGCCTGAGGCCACCCAGCAGGAGCTACAGGGAGATTTGCAGGTTTCTCTTCTCTGCTTAGAGTTTGGAAGTTTTGGAGTTGTCTGACCCAGTTGCAATTTGTTAGGTTAAGCTACCAGAGGGCAGGCCATTCATATGCAAAAGCCACCACACAGCTGGGCAGGTTGTAAATTGGGTGGGGTGGGATCTCAGGGAGTCACTAGTCTGGGACGTGCCAAACAGCAATGGCTGCCAGTCAGCCCTCTCTGCTGCGTTCTGTTCAGTGTCGCATCCCATGCCCCAGTGCAGTAAACAATGATTCCTGTGTGAGCCACCCTCTATTTCTGACCCGAAGGCAGACTGTCCAGTTTCTCCCTGTATGAATCTGGGTTCCCAGAATCTCGCTGGGAACTGGAGTTCAGAGAGTCAGGAACTTGTAACTCCCTCCCAATTGAAAAACAAACAAACAAACAAACAAACAAACAAACAAACAGGGCACGCCAGCCTGATTTGCATGAGTTTCTGTACCTCTGCCTTTCTGAGCCTCTGCACGTCCTACCAGGTCTCAATGCACTTTTTTCTTTCCTTCTAGTTGCAGAATTTCCACTCCAGCAGCTTTCCTGTGTTCTGGAGGATAGTTGTTTTATCTTTTAGTTGTAATTTTGGTGTGGTTGTGAGAGATAGCATGTACAGGTGTATATCTTATGCCACCATCTTGGTGTCAATCTTGCTTTGGTTTTACAAAATGTCTGTTTTGATAATCAATTTATTTTTGCCTTAATATAGCTATTATTTCCTGCTTTCTTATTTCTTTTCTTTGCTCTGATGCTTTTTTACAACTGCTTAAATTGAATGTTTGTTTTCAATTTCTATTTTTTTGATGAATTTATAAATATATAAAAAGTTCTGCCTTAGCTTTTCCCACAGATTTTGAAATTGAGTGTCTTGTTACTGAGTTTTAAGTACTATTTATAAATTTCAGTTATAATTTTTTACCCTAAAAGTTATTTAGTAACATGTGTAATCCTGCTTTCTGATATATGGGATTTTGAACTTAACTTTTTGCTGGTAATTCCTATTGCCATTATATTATGAGTAGAGAACATATCTCTGTGATAGTGAGTCCTTAGAAGTTATCAACACTTCCATGATCTAATCCATGGTCATTTCTTGGTATATGCTAATTATTTAATTAAAAAGAATGCATACTAAAAAAAAAGAATGCATACTCTATATTTATTGGGTGTGAGCCTTGTATATTCAGTAATTGCATAATTCAGATATCCTAAATATTTTTTTCTAATTTTTATTGCTTTAATTACCATTTTCTGATGGGGTATTAAATTCTCACATGGAATTGTTGATTTATGTATTTCTTCCCACAGTTCTATGAATTACTACTTTATAAATATTCATAATTATACTTCTGTACTTGATTATTCCTTTTGATCAATATTCTTTGTGCTTTGAATTCCATTTTTTTAGATATTAAGATTACTGTTCCAGCTTTCTTTGGCTTCATATTTGGTGTATATTTCCCCATTTAAGTTTTTTTTAGCTTTTCTTTATATTTTGGTTTGAAACATGTTTAAGATAAGATATTGGTGGATATTGTTTTCTTTAATCAATGTTGGAGTCTCATTTCAAATTGGTAAGTTTAACCCACTTAGATTTTTCTATTATTAGATTAGACTTACTTATGCCATATTTTCTATTTGTTGTGTGTTTTCTTCTTTTCTTGTTTTTCATTGGGTAGGTTGAGTTTTTTGCCACTGATATAAAAGCTACACACTCTATTTTGCCCTCATTGTGATTTCTTTCTCTTGTCTAACTGAACTGGCTTTCATTGCCAGTGGTGTTAAGTACGCATATGGGCATCCTTGTATCCAACCTTAGAAAGAATGCATTCAAGCAATTCCCCATTAAATGTGATGGGTGCTACAAAGAACTATATTTTCTATATTATCAAAGTTAAGGATAAAACTCATTTCCCTTCTCTTCACTTGACCCCACTTCATGAGGAATTTAACTCATTCACTTTACTTGCATGGCTTGTTAATACAGTCATATGTCACTTAACCATGGGGATATATTTTGGGAAACATGTTATCAGGTGAGCATTGCAGAGTGTATTTACACAAACCTAGATGGCATAGCCTACTACACATTCACGCTGGATGGTATAGCCTATTCTAAGCTCCAAGCATGTTACTGGCCTGAATACCATAGGCAATTGTAACAGAGTGGTAAGCATTTGTGTATCTAAACATAGAAAAGGTACAGCATAAATATGGCATAAAAGACTAAAAATGGTGCACCTGTGGAGGGCACTTGCCGTTAAAGGAACTGGCAGGACTGGACATTGTTCAGGAACCCCTCTAGGCGCTCCTCAGTGTCATCCTCATCCATACCCAGGTTAAAGTGGTTTGCCATCTCAGTCACAACCTTGTTGATTTTTGCAACCGCTCAGCCTTGGCAAATCCTTTGAAGTCATGAGTGGAAACTCTTAGGTGTGTCTTCCAGGTGCCATTCATACATTCCTTGGTGACAATGCCCCAAGCCCAAGCAAGGCTCTTGATGCCATCATAGATGTTGCAATCCTTCCAGACTCGTATCAGTGTTTTCTTACTGTCTTCCATAGTTGCAGCGATAGCCTGGCCAAAGTTATTTTCAGATAGTAGGCTTTAAAAGCACCTGTAACTCCTAAACCCATTCATGGGTAAAAGAGGTAGTATTTTTTTTTCTTTAAAAAATCATATATATACAGTGGTACCTCGAGATACGAGTTTAATTCATTCCATAACCTTGCTCGTATATCAAGTTGCTCGTATCTCAAAGTAAATTTCCCCATTGAAATCAATTGAAATGCCGTTAATCCGTTCCAGCCCCCAAAATGCCACCCCAGTTGTTCTTGTTACGTGTTTCTGAATAAGAAAAATGTATTTATAAATGACAAATATTGTATAAAAACATAATAAAAGAGAATGTAAAGGAATAAACTGGTTTTATAAAGTGTATTTACACTCTTAATGCTACACTTTATCCCTAAACTGAATGTAACTTAACTAATCTTCACTGAACTTAATTGCTACTGGTCTTTGCATTTTTGGCAGATTTAAAAAAAAAACGTGTCCAACGAGGTTTGCTTCTTCCTCCCTTTCAGAATGTTTCTGAAATGGGTGAGGCAAGTTTCATTAAACAGCTCCGATGCACGACCAGTAGGAACTTTTTCAGGGTGTTTCTTTTCCATGAAGTGTGACGCCCTCTCCCACATTTCTAAGATCTCCTTTATCTCACTTGTAGAGATCTCCTCCATCTCTGGCTCCTCCTCAAAACCAATTTCTTGGAGAACCTCCGCATGTTGCTGAGACTGCAACTCTTGTAACTCCTCCATGGTGAGTTCCAGAGAGTGCTCCTCGACGAGCTCATTCACGTCTCTCTCATCCACCTCCAGGCCCATGGATTTTCCCAGAGACACTATCTCCTCCTCCACTGGCACCTCGGGTATGAATTCTTCGAAGGTCCTTTTGGCTATGGTCTCAGGCCACAGCTTCTTCCATGCAGAGGTCAAAGTCCTCATTGTAACACCCAGCCAGGGCTGATCAATAATTCTGAGGCATATCACGATGTTAAAGTGGTTCTTCCAGAACTCTCGAAGGGTGAGGTTTGTGTTCTCCAACACCTCAAAGCAGCACTGGAACAGGTGCTTGATGTATAGCTTTTTAAAATTAGAAATCACCTCCTGATCCATGGGCTGCAGGATAGGAGTGGTGTTGGGAGGGAGGTAGACAACCTTTATAAACTTGAACTCTTCCAGGAGTTCATCTTCGAGGTTCGGTGGGTGAGCAGGAGCACTGTCGAGGACGAGGAGGGCTTGCATGGTTAGGTTGTTTTCCTGTAGATATTTCTTAACAGAAGGGCTGAAAACCAGGTTTACCCACTCCACAAAGAACTGCCTGGTGACCCATGCCTTCGGGTTTGCCCTGCACATAACTTGCAGTTTATCTTTTAAAATCTTATGTGACTTAAAGACTCTGGGGTTTTCCGAATGCTATACCAGCAGAGGCTTGTTCTTGCAGTCGCCACTCGCATTGGCACACAGTGGGAGAGTTAGCCTATCCTTCATGGGTTTGTGGCCTGGCATCGCCTTCTCCTCTGCCGTTATATAAGTCCTATTTGGCATCTTCTTCCAGAAAAGTCCTATCTCGTCACAGCTGAAGACTTGCTGGGGGATATATCCTTTGGCTTCTATCAGTTTGGAAAAAGTTTTGAGGTAATCCTCAGCTGCCTTCACATCCGAACTTGCTGCCTCACCATGCCTGACGATGGAGTGAATGCCGGACCTTTTCCTGAAGTTATCAAACCAGCCTCTACTGGCTTTAAGTGAGTCTTTCGATGCTTCATCTGTGGAAGTGCATGGGGTCTGCTCCAGCAAGTCACCGTAAATCGCTCGCACCTTCTCGCATATGATGCCCTGTGTTAATGTATCTCCTTTAAGCTGCTTCTCTGTCACCCACACCATCAGTAGATTCTCCATCTTTTCATGGAGAGAGCTACGGAGCTTAGAAATTATTGTAACGCCCTTAGCTGGTGTTATACCCTTTATCGACTCCTTCTGTTTAAGCACAGTGCATATCCTTGAAGTACTACACCCGTATTGCCTCGCCAAGTCAGCCACTCGCACACCTTGCTCATATTTTTCTATGATTTCACGCTTTAATTCAATACACATCATTCTCTTCTGAGCACTGACCTTTACACTCGCTTTCTTCGGACCCATGGTTATAAACAGAAATGTGATAAAGTATGTAAATGCACAAAAGATGCTTCGACAATGAGGTAAACAAGCACACTGACTGAGGCATGGGAAACTATGAGACACTTGAGATGCGGTAAACTGGTGGGTCCTGTGCAGCCAGCCGTTCAGCGCGATTACTCGTATCTCAAATGTTGCTCGTATTTCAAAGCATAAAATCGCTCGCTCGAGGGCTCGTATCTCAAAAATTTCGTATGTTAGGGCACTTGTATATTGAGGTACCACTGTGTGTATATATGTGTATGTATATATGTTCCTCACTTGAGGATATGTTTTATTTATTTGAGAGAGAGAGAGAGAGAGAGAGAGAGAGAGAGAGAGAGAAGAGAGAGAGAGAGAAATGAGAGAGACAGAGAGACAGAGAGACAGAGAGAGAGATCTATGAGAAAGAGAAACATCGATCAGCTGCCTCCCATAAGTCCCTAACCAGGAATCAAACCTGCAGCAAAGGTATGTACCCTGACTGGGAATCGAACCCACACATCTTTTTGGTGGAGGGGACAACACTCCAATCAAATGTGCCATGTGGCCAGGGCAAAGGGGTGATGTTTGGAGGGAGAAACCTCACTTTGATATTGGGATAAAGATTAGCAAGAAACAGAGGAAGTCCAGGAACATCATCAAGAACAAGCAAAATTTTGAAAAGTGTGTTATTCATTTCACTATCATAGCAATTCAGGGGGCATCTTGGAGGAAGAGCTGGTCATCCATGACTTCTTAGTGCCTCTGTAGCACCTGGCAGTGTGTACTTACTGATCTGCTTACAGGCCTGGGGTTCTCACTGTACCACATCACCAAGGGTTTCCATGTGTAGTGTGCAACACTGCCCCAAGCAAGATTGTTATCCTATCTTTAAAAGCATTGAATCCTGGCACTGACTTGGTCTTCTTATAAATGAAAGTCCTTTCAGGCATTCATTTCCAGGGTAGAGAGATTTCATCCATATTGAATATGTGCTCTGGCAAGTAATTTTCCTCCACAATTATTATCTAGTTTCCAAAAATTCTTCAGTTTTCTTCACATCAGCACTTGCAGATTCACCACTCACTTTTGCATCATGTAATGGGTAACAATTCTTGAAAAACTTAAACCAGCCAGAGCTAGCAGTAAATTCAACATTCTAGTTGGATCCAGACTTTTCTTTCAACATTGAAAATAAACTCTTTGCTTTGGTCATGATCATCATGATGCTGAGAGGGGTAAGCTTCAATCCAGCCCAGCAGAAGTTTCTCCATGTCTGATAGCCCTTATCAAATTGTTGTTAGTCTGTTGCCTTCCATGAAGCAGATCCTTTAACAGCTTCTATCCCTTTGTTCTTGTTCTTCAAGATGGTAGTGTGGAGTGGGACACGCCTGAATACCATCCATGATTTTTCAACTTTGCACCTTGAACTTTGTTTCCAGGTCAGTCACTTGAAGTGACCTCTCTCTGGCAACATTAGCAGTGGATGTTGGACACTTAGGGGCCCTGATGAACTCAACAATATGAGATTAAGTCAAGCAGAAGAAAAATGATGCAATTAAGAGATCCAGTCAATGCCAGCGTAACAGGACATATTATTTAATAATGAACAGTTTGTGTTTTTTAAATAAGTAGAAAGAGTACACTCTAAAATAATAATAAAACTATAGTAGTGTACATGCATAAGCCATTATCATTATTTAGTGTTTTGAATTGTACATGATTATATTTGCTATGTTTTTATATGACTGGCAGCTCAGCAGATTCACAAACATGTGAGTAATGCCTAGTGGGATGATGTTACAATGGCTATGACATCACTAGGTGATAAGGATTTTTGAGCTTCATTATAATCTATGGAACCACAATTGTATATGCAGTCTATCATTGACCCAAATGTCATCATGTGGCATGTGACTATAGAGCTTGGAGCTTTTCTGAATGAGCATACATTAATATGCAAATGTATACATTTTCTTTTGCAGAAATAGTGTTATATTAATACTAGAGGCTCAGTACACGAATTTGTGCACATTGAAAGAAAATTAATTAGAAGAAATATTTTAATAACACTATTCACCCTTTCTCTATAATAGAAGCGTCAACCAAGTTCACAATGGACAATGACAGATGGAAACACAAGTGTGCAATTGGCCCCAGTGAGACCTTTATATATAGAGACAAACTTGCTTAATTAGACCTGCTTTCTGAGTTAGCTGAACTTTTTCCAGTGAAGCACCCCAACTTCTATTCTGTGTAGTGAGAAATCCTGAAGTCATTTTCAAGGTCAACCATGTTTTACTTCTTTTCATTTGGGTCAAGTTTCTAAACTCTCTAAATGTCTATTTTCTGGCTAAAGAAAAGAAAATAGGATTCTGCCAAGTCTCCTATCTACCTACTCCGGGACTTCTGTGAGGATCAAATGGGATGAGGCATGGGAAACCAAAACAGACATTTGGTTAAAGCATAAAATGTTTGCAACTAGCTATAAAGCAAGTAGTGTTCCTGGACTGAAGAAACTCCAAGGAGGTTAGTCTTTAGGGAGAGGAAGCTTGGTGTTGCTATGTGATGTCATTACTTAGTGCCCACAACCTCTGTTCCTGGACTGGGTTGGGATGTGGGCTGCATTTTGTGCCAGGGTGTCTCAGCAGTGTTGGTTGCAATTTGGTGGGGTGTCACTCTGAGGTGGTGGTGGGGCCCGTGTCCCACTTGGGGAAAGCCAAGTGTTGCTTTGTTGGCACCAGGTCTGCTGTGCTGTTTCTTTGTAAATGGCTAGTGCACATCATGGCAGTTCTTTTATTGAGTGGCTGCCTCCTGGTGGTCAGTGTGCATCATAGCTACTGGTTGGACAGTCAGAGCACACTTAGCATATTAGGCTTTTATATATATAGATAATAATCATGAAATGATAGTTACATTTAATATTAAGTATTGTGGAAGTGTCAGTGAGTTGTTTACCCTAATATCCATTTTCATTTAATAGAATATTTGATTTTTATCAAAATACATGGCTGCATTGAATAAAGATTATATTTCCCATCATCCTTCAAATTTAGGGGAGGCCATGTGATTAGATCCCAGGCAGTAAAATATAGTAGCATTGCATGTGATAGCTTCTGGAGTGCTTTGCCCCTCTTCCTCTCCTTTGTTTCTTGCTTCTTGGGATGTGATGGCTGGACCTTCATGTTGGAGCATGAGCAGAAGGGCTGTCCCTGAGGAATGGTGGCAACTGATGATTCTATGGACATTCCCCAGCCCTTCCTGCTTACTGTCAGACTTCAAAACAAGGGAAACATAGACATTTACCTGCTTCAACCCACTGTAGTTTTGTGTCCCTGCTAATTGCAGCTGAACTTAATCCTAAGTGCCAGAGTTAAGATTTTGGCGTGTTTATTTCATTGCCCATTATGACTTTTATGTCATTTTGATTTAACATTTGGTTTGGGTAGCTGGTTTTTGGTTTAGTCAAATTTAAGTTTGAATTCTAGTTTTGGCATTTATTAGCATAAAACTAGGACTATTTTTTATCTTTAACCTCATTTATTGATTTGCAAATGGTTAATAACATGCATCTTGCATAGCTATTGTGAGATTAAGTCTTTGTAAAGTGCTTAACAGAATGCTTATTACATAATAGCAACTTGATGCATTTTTTAAAATCATTCTCCTCTTTACTACCCATGTTGAGGAGTCATATCCTCTCTGTAGAATAATATTCCAAAATATTTCCCATAAAAATGGCTATGGGTGACTTCTCCTATGATTTATGCCCCACTTAATAACTTCTCAATCTTGAAGAGGAGAAACCAAAATGGTGGTATAGGTGAACACCTAAACTGCTGCCTCGCACAACAATTTCAAAACTACAGCTAAAAGATAGAACAGACATCCTTAACAACCACAGGAAAGCTGGCTGAGTGGGAAATTCTACAACTAGAAGGAAAAAGAGGGGCTCATGGAAACTCAGAAGAACTGCAAAAAGCTGAGGTATGGAGACATGTGCGTGGAGAGGGTGGGTGGTGGAATGCCTGACTGGCTTCCTCTAGCGGGAGTGAGACAGAAACTCCCAACTGCACTGAACCCTACTTTTGGACTAGACTCATTCGGGGGGAGTCTGGACTGTTGTGAAAAGGGAGGAGTGCATGGAAACTTAGGGGAGCCGCTAAATGCAGAGGTCTGGAGGCACGTGAGTGCAAGTGTGCACAGAGAGGGCTGCAGTGATTACCGAGGGACACTGAGACCCAGGGCCATGTAGGGCAGAGATGACAAAAAGCCATGGTTGTCTGCTCAGCCCTGAGACTCCACCCATCCAAGGTGAACACAGAGGCTTTTGCAATTTTGCAAGTCTTGTATCATAAGGCTGATTCCAGCATAGAAGTTCTCCTGGTATAGACACAGCTGATCCTCACAACCAATTTTCTTGAAGATCAATCTCCCCTAGTGATACCAACAACAATCAAGACTTAACTACAACAAGGCTGTACACACAGTCCACAAAGGGGCTCACCAAGAGTGTCTACCTTAGGTAACTGGGGAGGTGGAGCTACTGGGCCATATAGGACACCTAGCACACAAAGCTACTCTACCAACTCAGGGAAGCAGCAAAAATGTGGAGACAAAGAAACAGATCACAAACAAAAGAAATGGAGGAAAACAAATGACTGGATATAGAGTTCAAAACCACAGTTATAAGGTTTTTCAAGAATTTCCTAGACAAGATGGATAAATTTAGCAAAAACCAAGAGGAGATAAAAAAGGACCAACTAGAAATTAAACATACACTGACTGAAATAAAAAATATTATACAGAGACCTAACAGCAGACTAGAGGAATGCAAGAATTAAGTCAAAGATTTGAAATACAAAGAAGCAGCAAACACTCCACTGGAAAAGCAAAAAGAAAAAAGGGAAAAAAAAAGTGAAGATAGTGTAAGGAGCCTCTGGGATAACTTTAAGTGTACCAACATCTGAATTAGGGGGGTGCCAGAAGAAGAGAGAGAGCAAGATACTAAAAACCTATTGGAAGAAATAATGACTGAAAACTTCCCACACCTGGTGAAAGAAATAGACTTATAAGTTCAGGAAGCGCACAGAACCCCAAACAAAAGGAATCCAAAGAGGACCACATCAAGACACATCATAATTAAAATGCCAAGAGCAAAAGACAAAGAGAAAATATTAAAAGCAGCAAGAGAAAAACAGTTAATTACCAAAAGGGAGCACCCATAGGATTGTCAACTGATTTCTCAACAGAAACTATGCAGGCCAGATGGGAGTGGCAAGAAATATTCAATATGATGAATACCAAGAACCTACAACCAAGATTACTCTACCCAGCAAAGCTATCATTCAGAATTAAAGGTCAGATAAAGAGCTTCACAGATAAGAAAAAAACTAAAGGAGTTTATTAACACTAAACCAGTATTATATGAAATGCTGAAAGGCACTCTCTAAGAAGAGGAAGAAGAAGAAAAAGGTAAAGATAAAACTTAGGAACAACAAAGACATATCTATCAACAAGTGAATTAAAAATCAAGTGAATAAAAAATCTGATGAACAGAATAAACGGGAGAATATAATAGGGGCATAGAATCAGAGGCAAGGAAAGGGAGTGGACTGACAATTCTCAGGGGGAAAGGGGTGAGGGGGGTGCAGGGAGAGACTGGATAAAAATCATACACCTATAGATGAGGACAATGCGGGGGGACGGGGGAGGGAGGTAAGCGCAGAGGGAGGAGTGGGAGCTGGGTGGAGGGGAGCTATGGGGGGAAAAAGTGGAATAATTGTAGTAATCTGAACAATAAAAATTTATTAAATAAAAAAATAAATAATAAATCAAATAAAAAATAACTTCTCAATCTTTCCCTATTAGTTTCAGGGTATCTGTGCCATTTGTGAATATCTAGGGAGGGAGTGAGTTGTTGTACCTTAACTTAAAGCATGCCACGATCTATTACCTTTAAATATCATTTTCAAGGAAGGTAGAAAATATGTACTCAAACTCTTAGCAAAGTGACGAACTTCAGGTTTTCTGCAGCACACTAGTTTGGTAGAATTTTCTTCAGTTCCTTAAGTGGGACAGGCCCTTTGGATACATGATGAATAGATCAGTGAGAGGTTGGACACGTGTGCTGAGTGTATACACCCACAGGAAGGAATGATTGGTGACAAGGAGAGGCTGCAGGTGTAAGGTAAGTGCTCATGCACAAGACTATCCCTGAAGAGGAGTTTGAAGAGGAGTAGGACTTTTTTTTTTGGTAGATGGTTGGTAACATGCTGGGTAGATCTGGAAAGAACATTGTATGGAGAGAAGGGCCTGCTGAGGAGTACAGGTGTGAAATGGCCATGCTGCCAGCTCACCAGGAAGTGGCTCTGAACTGGTCCAGTACAGGCAGGAACAAACATTTTGTGCAGTTCTGGGGTAGGGTGGATTGAAAGCTATAGGGAGACACGAGCAAATACAGTGTTTTCAGAGGTTTGAGTTGGTATTTCCTATGACCTCTGAGGCACCAGAATGGAGGGAGGATTGGATTATTCAAGGGGCACAGCTCCCCTTGACCCTCTCCCTTTCTCCCTCTCACATAAGGCAGGGAGCTACTGCAGTCAGCCATGTGAGAGGCAATAAGGGCTGGAGTCAGATAATGTCACTTGGGGTGGAGAGAAGGGAGTGTGAGACATATCAAGGGGACAGAATTGACAGCACATGGCTACTGATTGGATAAGAAAGTTCAGGGCCAACTTGCACTTCCCAAAGTGAGTGACTGAGTGAATGATGAGGCCATTAGCCAGGACAGAGCATCTGCAGGAGAAGATAGTGGGGAAAACACTGAGCTGACTTGGAACACGCTGAGATAGTGCTATCTCTTCAGAAACCCTTTCCTCGCCACCTACTCATTTTTACAGGATGCTTCTTGAAACCAATGGAGACGTAACTTCTTCTGCTCTCGGCATGTAATAGCAGCTGAGTTTCAAACATGGTGACTGGGGAAATGATTTCCCACACTAGGAGAAAGCTCAGAGTAGAGCGGTGTCCAAGAAATGGCACAGGAGGTTAAGAAGGGAGACTCAATGCACGCAAGTTCTTAAGGTTCAAATCCTCAGGAAATTCCTTGCAGGAAAGGCACATGACTCTCAGAGGACAGCACCTGTGGAATCTCTGACATATGGTAAGCATGTGGGAACAGATGGGAGGTGGAAACCATGGCCCAAACTCATGTAGGACAGTTTGTGAAATGGTGGGAGCCCCATGGCCTGTGTTTAACCCCTGGAGGAGGCTGACTTGGGAGTCAGTGTTTTTTCCCCAAGAGCAGCCTGGGGTGGGGGGTCCTCAGTCCCTGCCCACTGCCCTAGTTGGCCCACAGGACAAGGACAGGGGTATGTACTCCTGGTTCTCTTCCCACAGAAGTCCCTACATTAGTGGGAAAGTAAGACTGTAGGAAGAATGAGCCAAGGAAGTCTGTATCATTGCATGTCTGCAAAAGGAGCTAAATTCTTGATTTGTAGTGTATATAACTTGAGTGTGTTTTTTAATAAAATGCATTGGGGTGACATAGGTTAATAAAGTTATATATGTTTCAGGTGTACAATTCTATACATCGTCTGTATATTGTATTGTTTACTAGCCAAAATCAAAATCTTCTATTATCATATATTTAATCCCTGTGATCCTTTATAACCTCTTCTTATAATCTGTGTTTCAATAAAGGTTCTATAGATATGATTTCACAATGGCCCCATCAATTTCCAGCCACTCTCCTAGAATTTTGACGATTTTTGTTGTTTTTATGGTATGGTGGAGCATTCAGCCCTGTATCAGGATGTCCTTGTTTGGACATCTTGTTGACCTTTAAATTCTGTGGTTTTTCAGCTTAGAATTGGTGTGATGTTCCACAGATCAATGGCTGGTTGGAAATCCGGGTGTTAAAGCACCCTTTGTTGCTCATCATTTAATTGATTAGAGGAGTCATTTATTTATGAGGATATCTTTAGCTGTAGCATGAGGGCTGGTTTTCTAATGAGGCAGTCACAGGATATGGGGTTTTCTACATATCGAGATATGTGGTGAAGCACAGGAGCATGGGTTTTGCCTCTTGCTGACCTGAATTGGAATCCTGCCCCATCAGTTATTGGCTGGGTGACTGTGACAAGTTAGCTGGTCTCTCTGCATCTCTGTCACCTCACTTATAAAATGGGTGTGATGACACATGCTTTATGGGGCCCCTGGGAGGGTTATATGAGGTACAGCATGTCAGACACCTTGAACATATTAGGTGCTAGAGAGAGAGGCTGGATTGGAAGAAGCACAGCAACTAGGAGCAGAGAACCTGGATCCAAGTGCTGTGTCCAGTCCTCCCAGCTCTGAGAAGCTCTGATTCTCGGAGCATCACTTGCCTCATCTATGCAGGGGGATTAATGTAACTATATCTCTAATTCATTCTCTCAGATGCTCAGATGCCTTGACTAATATCATTGAAAGACTTTTAAGAGACACAAAGCCCTGAGTTACTGTGATTCGAGAGGCTGTGTCTGAGGGTAAAGAAGGAGCGCGGAGGGCATGTTTGTCTATATTGGTCTGTGTGGGCAGGATGTTCAGTCAATACTCAACAGACATTTGTTCATGTGGGGCTCAGCTGTGTCCACATTAGGTGCTAGCACTGACTCTCTGAAGGTGGGAGCTGACCTGGAGTTAGATCAGAGGAAGAGACAAGAACTCCTTAGGGCAGACAGCATCCTGATGCATATGCTGGCCTTCTGGCCAAGGGCCACTGGGGCAGGAGTGAGCAGGAATTCCCAGCAGGACTGTCCTCCACTCAGGCCTTTTTGACAGATGTGTGAGCCCTGAAGTAAACGAACCTCCATGGGCTATATCTCTGTGATCTTCTGCAAAGTAGCAGTGGCCTTGGTAGTAAGCAGACCCAAAGAATGAAATCTGCAACAACATGGAAGGACCTAGAGGCCATTGTGCTAGTGAAATAAATCAGACAGAGAAAGACAGTGATTTTACTTATATGTAGCTTCTGAAAAACAAAATAAATGAATAAGCAGACCAGAGACAGACTCACTGTTACAGAGAATGGGAAGGGACTTGGGAAATGGGTGAAAGGGTGATGGGATTAAGAGTTGGTTGTTACAGAATAGGTCATGGGGAAATAAAGTGCAGCCTCAGGAATATAGCCAGTAATATTGTAATAAATATGTATGGTGTCAGATGGATACTAGGCTTATTGGGTCCTCATTTTGTAAGTTATATAAAGTCTAATCACTGTATTGTACAGCTGAAACTAATATAATGTAATTTTCAATCATAGTTGAAAAATTAAAAATTATTTTAAAAATCAGAGAAGAAAGAGAAGCATGACTATTTGTGAGACCCTGCTTTAAAACCTTAAATGACTCCCAATTGTCTCCTTGTCACAAGACACCCTCTGATCTTATCCTATATAATAAAACCCTAATATGCAAATCAACTGAACAGCAGATTGACTGACGGGAATGACCAGTTGCTGTGACATGCATTGACCACCAGGAGGAAGACGCTCAATGCAGGAGCTTCCCTCTGGTTGTCAGTGCACTCCCATAGGAGGAGTGCCACTCAGCCAGAAGCTGGGCTCATGGCTGGTAAGTACAGCAGCGGTGGCAGGAACCTCTCTCATCTCCACTGAAGGCAGGCGGTAAGGAGCGAGGGGTTGCAGACTGCGAGAGGGTGCAGGCCAGGCGGAGGAAGAATCACCCCCCACTCCATGCCATGCACAAATTTTGTGCACCAGGCCTCTAGTATTAAATAAACGCCTCTGTATTTTGCCTAAAAGTACATGAGCTTCTATGGTGTACAACCAAGAAAACATGACTAACACAGGAAGAATATCCAGAAGTCATCATTCTATTGTCACAGGTGAGACTGGTGAGCAGACTTGTACTTCTTCTGACCTTGTCTCTGAGCAGGAGGTTCAGCTCCATCACCCTCTCTTCCTGGTTTTCTCCCCTTCAGGGCAAGGCATGTAAAGTTGACCCGTTTATAGAATAACTTGGACTGAATTCAGACTCATTTCTGCTGCCTGAATTCCTTCCAGAGCGTATCAGCCAGTCCTCTGGTGTCTCCCATCTCTACTTGGACATCTGAAACAATGGGGAGCTCACCATTAAAGGGGAAAGTGCATATTTTAAAGAGTTCTAGTGGTTAAAATGTCATTCTTTTATCTTTCTTCATTGAATCCGTATTTGCCCTCTAAAGTGACCCAGAACAATTCTATTCTCTTTTTGACAGTACTTTTAGCTATTTGAAGTCAGATACAATAACTGTTTAGTTTTTTCTCCTGTAAATGGAACTTCTGGGCTTTTAAATACAATTCCTCACATTATTATTTTGAGTTAGCTTAACTTCTTGGTTGCTCTTCTTTGGGAATATTCTAGTTTGTAAGGGTCTGGTTAGTAGTGATGACCATCTCTATTACTCTGGTATTGAAAGTTAAGCTAGATGTAAACGTGTGTGTGTGTTTGTGTAATACATATACACATATGTCACATTAGCTACTGTATGAATACTTTGACCTACATTTTTTAGCAGGTGCATCATAGTGTTGATTCACAGCCTCTTCTAGTCAACCAAAACCCCTGACCCTTTTCACAAGTATTGCTAACCAACCAGGTCTACCAGCCAACACTCTCCGTTTCTAAGACGTCCCAGGTCTTTAGAGGAACAGTGGGTTATGGAATTTCCTTTTGCAGGAGAAAGTCTGGAATCAGCATAGCACCAGGTTGGAAGTCTGTCCTTGGTCTGGTCCCAGCTCTGCCATGATTCACACTGTCCATGGACTCCACTTTCCTCTCACTGGGCTTCAGCATTTTCTCTTCTATAATGCAGGAGGCTGGGACCATCATATTGGTGCCCGGCCATCCTCTGGGGTTGGGCAAGGACCTATAGAAAGCAAAAGGATACTTAAGTGATATGTTTTGCATAATTTGGTATATTTTATTTAAATTGTACTATTTTCAATATGACATATTTTGAAGTGTAATTCACAATGATTGATTTCATATAAATACATTTACAAATGAGAGCCAATTTTTTTTTTTTTACTATATTCTGGTAAAAAATGCAGCTGCTCTATCTGTGGAGGGATCGCTACCGCACCCACAGGGCTGCGGCTTGATCCATCCTCCTTTAGCCCGTCCCTCTCCAGCCAGAACCTCCCCTCTCTGACAGGGAAGCTGCCATTAGCAGATGGATGGGCACTCAGCTCTAGAGGAAATTCACTCAGAGCCCCAGATCAGTCTGAGAAACAAATGTGTCTGTTGTAAACATCTCACACAGCCATGACTTCAACCTGCCTTAGAGCCCCACGGAGGGGCACCCCTGCCCTCTGTGACCCTGTGGAGGGGGTCACTGTGCTTTATGAATGGTTTCCTTTGCAAGGGAATTGGTGAGTCTAGGAAGGTGGCGAGAGGCAGGAGTTCAGGCAGCATCTTCCAGGCCATCAGGCACGGCTTGCCCAGTGTGGATGTTTTGGTTGTGGGCCCAGAGCATGGTGGGAAATTAGATGTATAGGTCCCAGCAGGCCCTGCCCTGCTGTAAGTTCAAGTTTGTGCCCAGGCTGAGCCATGCCTTCTGTCTGACCTCAATGTGGACAAACGCCTGTGTCACTGAGCAGCAGCGGACTGCATTGTACTGAGACGATATAGGTATATCAGTCTGCAAGGGCTGCCATAGTAGCATTCCACAGCATGGGTGGCTTACCCAACAGAAATGGACTGCCACACAATTATGAGGTTAAAACATCCCAGATCAAGGTGTTGGCTGTTTGGTTGGTTCTGAGGCCTCTTTCCCTGGATACACAAGGCTACCTTCTTGCTGCGTCCTCCCTTGGATGTTCCTCTGCGTGTGCATTCCTGGTGTTTCTGTGGCCAAATTCTCTCTTCTGTTTTTGTCCTCTTGTTTACTGTGGCAATAATTATATATAATGATGTTCATCTCTTTTCAAAGCACACTTACATTAATTTTGCTAAGTATATACAGTCATGTCACCAGCACTCTAATCAATGTAAAGAACAGCCCCCTTGTGCTCCTTTGCTCTTGATCCTGTTCCTCTGCCCTGTTCACCCCCTGCCCCAACAGTGACTGATCTGCTCCCTGTGACCAGTGTTGCCTTTTCTAGAATTTCATACAAATGGGATCACTTAGTATATAATCTCGTCTGTTTGACTTAAAAAAATATATATCTTTTTTTCTTTTAATTTCAGAAAGGAAGGGAGAGTTAGAGAGAGATAGAAACATCATAATGAGAGAGAATCATTGATAGGCTATCTCCTTCATGCCCCATCTGGGGATTCATCCTGCAACCCAGGCATGTGCTCTGATCATGAATTGAACCATAACTTCCTGGTTCCTACGTTGATACTCAACCACTGAACCACACTGGCTGGACTCTATTTGACTTTTTAAACTTAGCATATTTTTGAGCTTTATTGATGTTGTTGTATGTATTAATTTTTTGTTCCTTTTATTGGTTTATTTATGTGTGTGCATATATATGTATAGCTACTAGAGGCCTGGTGCACAAAATTTGTGCACTTGGCAGGGAGGGTCCCTCAGCCCAGCCTGCACCCTCTCACAGTCTGGGAGCCCTAGGGGGATGTCTGACTGATGGCTTAGGCCCACTCCCTTTAGCAATCAGACATCCTTAGTGCTGCTGCATAAGCCCAGCTTCTGGCTGAATGGCACTCCCCCTGTGAGAGCGCACTGATCACCAGGGGACAGCTCTTGCATTGAGCATCTGCCCCCTTGTGGTTAGTGCATATCATAGTGACTGGTCATTCTGCTATTTGGTCAATTTGCATATTAGCCTTTTATTATATAGGATATATATATCTATGATGTGCTGTTTACAGTTTTTGGTTATTATGAATAATGCTATTATAAATATTTGCACACATGTTTATATGGAGACACTAGAGGCCTAGTGCACAAAATTTGTGCATGGGAGTATGCGTCCCTCCGCCCAGCCTGCACCCTCTCCAAATTGGGACCCCTCTAGCCTGATTGATGCCTAATTGCTCCCTGCCAGCCTGGTTGCCCCCAACTTCCCTCCTCTGCCAACCTGGTCACCCCTAACTTCCTTCCCCTGCAGGCTTGATGGCCCCCATCTGCCCTCGCTTGCAGGCCTGGTCCCTCCCAACTGTCTTCCCCTGCTGGCCATCTTGTGGCAGCCATCTTCTGTTCACATGGGACAGCCATCTTTGACCACATGGCAGAAGCTATCTTGTGTGTTGGAGTGATGGCCAATTTGCATATTATTCTTTTATTAGATAGAATAGAGGCTTGGTACATGGGTGGGGGCTGGCTGGTTTTCCCAGAAGGGTGGGGATTCTCTTGGGGTGTGGGGTGGCTTGGGTGAGGGGCCTGTGGTGGTTTGCAGGCTGGCCATGCCCCTCCTGGTGACCCAAGCAGAGGCCCTGGTACCTGGGATTTATTTATCTCCTATAATTGAAACTTTGTAGCCTTGAGTGGAGCCAAACCTCCTGCTTGCTAGGGGCTGCAGCCTTTTTTTTTGGATTTATCTTCTATAATTGAAATTTTGTAGCCTTAAGCGGAGGACAAGACAGGCCAGGACAGGCATAAAGCTGGCTTCCTCCATCTCCGGGGGTAACTCAAGACTCCCACTCTCTCCAGCTCTGTGGCTGGCGCCATTTTTTGGGATTTACTTATTTTTTATAATTGAAACTTTGTAGCCTTAAGTGTAGGCCAAGGCAGACCAGGTCAGGCAGAAAGCTTGGCTTCCTCCATTGCCAGGGAAACCCAAGCCTCCTGCTCTCTCTGTGGCTACAGCAATTTTGGTTGGGTTAATTTGCATATCCACTCCTGATTGGCTGGTGAGAATGGCTTGTGGGTGTAGCAGAGTTATGGTTAATTTGCATATTACTCTTTTATTAGATAGGAAGGATGTTTTATTTCTGTAAGTTGAATGCCTAAGAATGGGATTGCTTGACAGTATGGTAAGTTATGTTTAATAGCACAAGGTATTGTCATATTGCTTGTAGAATGGCTATAACATGTACATTCCCACTGCCATGCTGGAAAGAGTCCAGTTGCTCCATATCCTCACCAACTCACTGACTCTTGGTATTGACAATATTCTCAACTTTATTATTAAAATATTTTTTCAATTACAGTTTATATTCAATATTATTTTGTATTAGTTTCAGGTGTACAACATAGTGGTTAGACAATCATAGACTTTTCATAGTGTTTCCCTGATACAGTCTTTTAAACTTCAATCATTCTAGTGAGTGTGTAATGGTTTTCATTGCGGTTTTAATGAGCATTTCTCTGGGGACTAGTGACATGGACACCTTTTCATGTGCTTATTGGCCACTTGATAACGTTCCCATTTTTTGTCCGTTTTTGTTAATTCTTTTGGTCCCCTCATTGAGTTGTAGTTCTTCACACATTCTGAATGCAAGCTCATTGTCTTAAAAATGTTTGTTTCCAGTCTGTGGCTTAACCCAATGTTTTCAATCTCTTCTTATAAGGGCACCTGCCACATTTTGAGATATCTCCAAATATAGTGGCATTTTGAGATAGTGGGGGTTAGGACTTCAACATATGAATATTTTTTTTGGGAAGACATAATTCAACCCACAGCAGATTGAAAAAACAAGTTTGTAGGGAATAAGGGGTGAAAGAGGAAAGTGAAGCAGAATAGAGTTTTGTGTTTCAGGTATAACCTCACAGTTCTGCTAAAACTCTGAGTCACTGATTCATAGTAATGAATTTTGCTGGGACTTTGATTTGAGTCTCGCACACCATGAGCCAGGGACTCTCCTCTGTACAGCCTTACAGAGGGGATGGGATACTCCAGGACCCTTGAGAACTTGAGAATATTACGGACACAGGGCCTGCTGTGACACATCATCTGTACATGGCCGCATTTAGGCAGGTGCTAGCCATCACTGCTCCCTGCTCACACATCGCTGAGTGCCTGAAACAGGTGCATTCTCTAGTTCACAACAGCACAGCATTTCATAGATGAAGAAACTGAGGCTGGAGGCTGTAGAGAATTAGGGTCCCTAATGAAGAGGTGATGTGAGGATGTCTGGGAGGGGAGGTCAGAGCGCTGAGGAGAGGAAGAAAAGCAGTGCAGATAAGTAAGAGAGCAACCCTGCTACTGATGGATCCCCTGGATAGTTTAGGTGCGGATCCCTACCGCACCAGCTTAACTTTCGGTTGAAAGCTTCTCTCTGGCCAGGTTTAGGGGTTGAGAAGATAGATGAGGAGGGTTGAGAGGTAGGAGCAGGGAAGTGACCACAAGAAACAGTGGTCACTAATGCTGCAGCCAGAGAGGAGACTTTTCATTTTTTCCAGCAGGTGGCGCCATCCAGCTGATTATCCATGGAGAGTTGGTGCTGGTTGGAAAAATGTTTGCCTGAGATCTTCCCAAACTGAGGGTGGTCAGGAACTGCCAGGGCACCTGGAAGGTGCCAGCCTGGTGCGTTCTTCCCTGCAGAGAAAGAAAGATAATATTCATCCTCACCTTGAAAATCTGACCTCTGCATGCGGGTTTGCTGGAGAGAAGGAAAGCTAGTGTGGCTCCTGGGCTTGCTGGCCGGGGTGGCCAGTGGACAAGGCTCCCAGAAGCCTCTGCTTCCCCCAGCAACTTGAAGCTTTCTTGGGAACAGGGTGAAAGGCTCCCAGTAACACCTTGGCTCTTCCCCCAGCAGGCCAATTCCATTTGCTCCCAAGCTGCCCTTTAGATGTGGGAATTCTTGCGATGAACTGATTATAAGCATTTTCCTAAATATGCCCATTTGTATTGGAATTTATGTGTCTAAAGGGCTGGAGAGAACTCAGGTCTTCTCTTTCTGGTCTGGTACTCATCCATAGCACAACAGGTACAGATGCTGGATTTGAAATTTGAATGCAGACTCTTCCACCACTTGCTGTGTGACCTGGACAAGTTTTTAAACCTCTCTGGGCTTCGGAGTCCTTTATTGTAAAAGGAAGTGATAGCAATTCATGTCTCATGTGTTCTCTATGAGGATTAATAAACATCAAGCACGGAGGGACAGTGTCTGATGTGCAGTTACATCTAAGCAGTTGTCATTACCATCAGCTGAGCAGAAGAGTTTTCTCAACTAGGTCATGCCACACTAACACCTGGCCTGCAGTAGGTTTCCATTAATGTGAAATTGGCTTTAGATAGGGGAAATAGAGTTTCTAGCAGGGAGTGGGGGTTGGGACAGCCCCTGCTGGTGACTGGAGGAGCACCAGGATGCTCACCCCTTTCCCAAGAGGGACCTGCTCTTCAGGCAACTGAGACTCAGGACTCAGGGAAACTCTGACAATGGGGGAGAGAGAGGGAGAGGGAGGGGAGATTTGAGTGCTGCTGCTTACGGCTGGGTACCAGCAGCAGATAGGGGCATCCAGCTGGGTCTGTGCCTGAGGAATAGGACCAGAGCCAGCCCTAGGACCTGTGCCACCCAGAAGCATGGCCATCAGCCTGTGGGGAGAACCCAGGACCAGATGCCAAAGTTGGCCAGGAGTCAGGCCACACATGGCGGGCCCGGGAAAGAGATTCTGCTGGGCACTTGGAGGCCACTGAGTGCTGCAGCCTCCTTTGCCACTTGACTTGGGAGAGCAGGACAATAAAGGGCTGAAAGAATAACTGTAGCTGCTGCTCGGGGCCCCTCCAGATCAGCCGGTGCCTCGGAAGCTGCACACAAGGCCAGGGTTACCCCTTCATTCAGGGGTGGGGAACCTTTTTTCTACCAAGGGCCATTTGGATATTTGCAGGCTATACAAATTTATCAACTTAAAAATTAGCCTGATGTCACATGCTGTGCTATGCCAGTGTGCCCACAGTAATTGGAAAAAAAAAGTTAGCCTGCTATATTTGGTCAAACATTTCATTAACTCACCCAGTGCTTTGGCAGGGCCAGACCAAGTCATAAGGCCCAGGAGTCAGACGTTCCCCACCCTGTGGCTTAACTGCTGGATCCACAAGGGGGTTCAGAGGAGCGCTTCTCAGGCAGGAGACCAGGCAGTGACTTTTTGCCAGTAGTATTTCAAAAACATAACAGACCAGCATGTCCATGCTTGACCCGGCTGTGCCCAGCCCTGGTTTCACTTTCCCATCATTGTGGTCACCTGAGTTTCACTGGCCTAAGGAGGGTGCGGAGGCATGGCAGTTGGGGAGGCTGACCTCAGCCTGCTATCTTATTCTCATGGCACCTGGAGTGCGTCTCGGACGGGAGGCTGCTGGGGAGAGTGGGGGTCCTGCTCTCTGCCGGCTCGAGTTGGAATTATGAGTCTACCAATTCCAAGCTGTGTGCCTTTGGGCAAGTTACTTGTCATCTCTGTGTCTCAAGTTCCTTCTTTCTAAAATGAGAACATTAACAGTACCTCCCTCACAACGCGCCCTGTGAGGATTAACTGAGGAATGCATGCCAGGCATTTGGAATAGTTTTAACTATCCGTACAGTAGTTAGAATTCAACAAGCATTGTCTTATTGTATCACTAAATATACATTCAATTTGCATCACACCTTAAACCACATCATTTGTGGCCTTCGGGACAGATGGATATTTGGGAAGGGACTGTGAACTCTGTCATCCTCTGCCCTGAAGGGGTGAGCTGGTGGGCCTGGGATCTCCAGGGAAGAGTTGACCCAGGCCATCAGAATGATTCATGGCAGAAGAGTCTTCTATGAGTACATGCTTTGCTATGGCAACCCGGTTTCTGGTCTCCTCTCTCCACCCAAGCAGATGCTTGAGTGCCAGTCTCCCAGGATGAGGGAGAACTGGAAGCGGAAATGGCCAGAGTCCTTCAGGGTGTTATTTCCCAAGGCATTAGCTTTAAAGGGCAGGAGATTGGAGGCAGACAAGAGCATCTTGGACAAAACATGCAGGAAGAAGGATTTACCCTGAATCTAGAGGGATCTGAGCAGTTCTCAACCTGTGGGTCGTGACCCCTTTGGGGGTCATACAACCCTTTCACAGGGGTCGCCTAAGACTATTGGAAAACACCTATTTCCCATGGTCTTAGGAACCAACACACCACTCCTCGGTGTAGCAAAATGTAGCAATGTAGTTTACTGTTGTTATATTAAGACTGTTACCCACGCTATACCACGATTCAAGATAAAATTTCATTTATTTGTAATTAGAAATAAATATTTCACAATATATAATTACATATTGTTTTTGTGATTAATCACTATGCTTTAATTAGTTCCATTTGTAACAATGAAAATACATCCTGCATATCAGATATTTACATTATAGTTCATAACAGTAGCAAAATACAGTTATGAAGTAGCAACGGAAATAATTTTATGGTTGGGGGTCACCACCACATGAGGAGCTGTCTTAAAGAGTCCTGGCATTAGGAAGTTTGAGAACCAGTGGGTTAGAGTGTAACTGCAGGCCCGCACCGCTGCCATGGACCCCACAGCCGTGTTTTCCACGAGCTGCATTTCTGCAGGCCCAGCGACTTCTGTGGCTATTTTGTGCTGCAGAGATACAGCCAGTTCAGGAGCCTTATTGTCAGAAAACATTCAGCAATGAATGCCCAGTCCCAGAGCCTATTCCAGACATCTCTCTCCCTGCATCCCCCGGCAGGAAGGGTTCTAGAGACCTCCCTGCTCAGGTGGGGGCGGGCAGCTCTGAACTTGCCACCTGCAACTTGGAAGCCATTTCCCACCAAGTTATTCCCTCATGGGCACTGTTCCCTTAGTGGAATTGTTACAAGACTTGGGGCTGCGTGAGTGGCTTGGGTTTCAGCTTCATCCCCTCACTCCCCAGAGCTGACTTACTGACCTGCAAACTTTCTTGCCCCAAGTCCATACATTAATATTTGTCAACCTGTCACTCAGCTTGCATATATATTTTTTAAAATATATTTTTATTGATTTCAGATAAGGAGAAGAAAAGAGAGATAGATACATCAGCAAAGAGAGAGAATCATTGATTGGCTGCTTCCTGCATGCCCACACTGGGAATTGAGCCTGCAACTTGGCCATGTGCTGTGACCAGGAATTGAACCGTGACCTCCTGGTTCATAGGTCAGTGCTCAACCACTGAGCCATGCCAGCTGGGCAGCATGCATATTTTAACTTTTTTTTTCTGAGATGCTTAACAAGGAAAGAAAATGATAACACTGGACTGAGCAGAAAGCAAGGCCTCCGGTGGGATGGAGTGGGGGTGAGGCATACCAGGTCCCTGAGGAGCCTAGAGTGGGATCGATGTCTGATTTTGTAGCCAGGCTTACCGAAGAGTCTTGGGGCCTCAGAGGAAGCAGGACAGGCCAGCTTTAAACTTGCTTCTTTAAAAGTTGTAGGACCCTTTCCTTTTCTTCTGCCTGTGTTTTCACAGTGTCTAACAGTGATCAGCCTCCCTTTATGCATGATCTTAGACCCAAGTGGGGTGGAGGCTGGTCTGCCTGGGAACAGACCATGTGGACAGAGCTGATTGCCTGGCTCTGACCCCTGAGCAGCTCTGTCCTATGCTGTGGGCAAGGCCTGCTTCTGGGCTGGCAGTGAGGTGGAGAGGGCAAGGAGGAAGGAAAGATACTGGCTATTAATCCCCTGTTAGTTGCTCTAGACATGCTTCGAAATAACGAGATCAATAGCAGTGGCTGGAGTTTTATTTGCTTTCATTTTCTCTTCAGGAACAACATCAGGTCTAAAAATAAGAATGGCAGACACCAACCACTGGGCTGGTTATGGAGGCAACATTGGCCCTGGGTCTGGAACGTCTGTGTTGGAGGAGAGAGAAACAGGGATCTTGTGAGATGCAGTGGTGTTGGGGGGGGTGGGGGTCAGGAAGAACCCTATGGGGGAACCCCTCTGCGCCATCTCGTCTTTTGTAACCATACAGTTTGGCAGCCTGGAGGAAGAAATCAATGGTGCTGCCTGCACATCGGTGCCTCTCAGCTTCTGACCACTTTAACTTTCATAAAGAGGATCAAGGAGGATAAACAGAACCCAGAGGTGGGAGGCTGGCTTTCTCTGCTGTGAAGTGTCTGTGCAATTGGAAGGGACAGTGGTCCATGCTGGATGCTTGAAAACCATGTTAAAGGCCAATGCCTGTGCATCTAGGCGAGAGTAAAGGCTGTGGCTTAGATCACATTCTCTCTGACACAAAGAAAAGGGGGTACTGAGGTCTCCTGGTTCATCCCAGTGCCAGGGCACTGAGAACCTGAATCACATCACTGTGCACATTACAAAGTGCATGATACCCCTTTCCCCTTGAGATATTCCTGAGTTGCCTATGTTGTTGATCATAGACAGATGTTCTCATTCATTCACGCATGCACACAAACACGTACAGGGAACTGCCCTGTTCCACTCACTCTTTAGTGAGCCAAACAAAATGCAGGCCCCCAGCAAATACCAGCCTACTAGGCAGAGGCAAACAAGCGCTATCTGTGAGTGGGTTGGGGCTGTGGAGAAGGGAGGAGGGCATGGGGGCCAGAGATGGATCTGGGGGCTGGTGGTTTTTGAGACCAGGGCTCGGGAATGCCTGTTTGAGTGAGATCTGAGGAAGGGGAGGAGTGAGTTTCAGTCTCCTGGTGGAAAGCTCTCAGGCAGAGATGAAAGTTCAGATCTCCGAGGCATGGGCAAACTGTTCTTTGAGGTTCACAGGAGGCTGGCATGGCCAGAGCATGGAGGACAAAGAGGAAAAGGACAGGACCAGGAGATTACTGCCTGGAGGGCCTTCTGGAACATGGGGGGCATGAGGTTCATACAGCAGAGTGATGTGGTTGACTTATGTTTAAAAAGAATCATCTACTATTACACCACAATTTAAAAAATTGCCTGTGGGAGTGGGTGCAGGGAGGGAGGAGGCCAGGGGTGGGGGCTTGGAGCAGCGTGGTCAGGGTCGCTGCAGCTGGAGCAAAGTGAAGGATTGTGGGTACAGTCTGGAGATACTGCTGACAGGATTTCCTGAGAGATTTGATATGGTTTGTGATGAGTTTCACTCATGTTAGAAGGATAATGCCATATAGTCACTATGTCTATTAATAAATGATAACTATATGATATGAACAAGAATTTATTGAAATATTACCTAATCCTTTCCACTTTATTATACTTTTACAAAATATTTTCACACATCAGCTCACAGAGTCCTCAAACCCTCTCTCTCTGCCCCCAAAGAAAATTCTAGTTTGAATTTTCAAGTTGAGGAAACAGAAACTCAGAAAAAAGGAACAGTTTTTCTTACATCACACACTTTATTTTATTTTATTTAATTTATTATTATTATGTTTTTATTTTCAGGGCTCCTTCCCATATTGCAGAGTGGATGTTCTGACCTGAAAACTTGTAGCGACGTTTACCTGTAATTGTTTTCTCGCCAGCCTCCTCCCTAGAGTTTTCTCTGGTGAGTTTTCTGAACTCTTGGCCTCCCGGGTTGTCTCTAGTTGTCTTGGCAGGGCTTGAGGCCTGAGCTGCCCATGGAGCGGGGAGCTTAGGATCTGGGGCCCCTCTGTGGGCAGGGAGGGTAAACACAGAACCAGGAGGGGCTGGGTGCAACAGAGGACACACAGCTGTGTCCTGAGAGGCAGGCGGGCCCTTGCATCCCAGGGACTCCTCACCTAGCAGGGAGTTGGAGAGCCTGAATTCAGGGTCTCTTGGGAACTGGAGCTATGTAGGTGATGAGTAATGGGGACCCCAGGTGGGTGGCCCAGGAGGAGTTAGGTGAGCAGTTTCTAAGCATCCACCTAGACTCCCTTTGGAAAGACTATGGTGCTAATCACAGCGACAGGCCTCTTCTGATGGCCCGGTGCCTTAGCATCAGCCCTCAGCACGTGTTGATGAAATGGGTACGGGCAGGCGAGCAGATGCAGCCCCTTGGCTTCCACATTCCTCCTGGGCCTCTTGCTGCCAGGCGGCAGCCTCACTGCAGGCTCCAGGTGAGCCTGGCTCCAGAAGTGGCGAGCTGGAAGCATCTTCCCTTTGGAGAGCCCTCGGCTGTGGATGTGAGGTTGTGCCTGTGCCTGTACCTGTGAGTCAGTGTTGCACATGCATCTCAAATGGAGCCTCTTCAGGGGCAAGGAAAATATATGAACTCCTGGGTCATGGGCTGATGTGGGGGAAGGGCAAATAGACCCTGGGGAGAGAACCCACACACAAGAAACTCAGTACTGGGGCTGGAAAGCCAGGCTGTCTGCTCTGCACTGTGAGAAGCAGGGACATGGGGGTGGAGCCATGCAGTCTGTTTCAGTGCTGAGTGGAAACCAGGTGACCTATAGGACTGCATGTGACCCTCTCAGCGGAGCAGGAACTCAAGATCTGGAGGCCATGCCTACAGAACCTTTCTAGAACCTGGATTTTTGTAATTTCTCCATGTAGGTCCACATCTTCCATCTTTTCTCCCAGACTTCTGTGTTATTGGGGGACTCATCCTGTCTCAGTTTTGATGGAGGACCCATATTTCGGAGGAACAAACAATGCTGTATTCCAGAGCTGCCATGTGGATATGTTCCAAAGCAAATGGCCGGGAACTGTGTGAGTCAGTGTTCAGTTCAGCCGGCATCATTTAATAGCAAGACTTTTAGGCAAAGGAAGCTCTATATGACCTACAACCCAGCACAAGCTGCCCCTCTAGCTCGCTGGGACCCCACTTGGAGTGGCACTGTTTTGGGACACTGGAACTTTCCTTCACATTAAGGGTAAGGGAGAGTAGGGAAGGAGAAACAGTTTTTTGGAAAGATTTTGGAGTGTCTGTTTCTTACTTGAAGCAGAGTAAAAGAAGTGTATATAGGACCGCCACATGAGCTTAGCAAAGGTCCCAGGAGATGTGCAGGGTGAGACCGAGGATGGTTGCAGATGGACCACCTGGAGGAGAGGTGGCTGAGTTGACACCTCTTTGTGCTCCCAGAGTATATTAGGACAAGGGCTGCCTGAGTGTTTTTGTTGGTTCACAAACTGGCCCCAGAGGGCAAGGAGGGGCTGAAAAAGGGGGGAAACCACTCCAGATGGGTGGTGGCAGGATTAATAAGCAAAGGAACTTACTATACCTCAGAGGCTTCTCTTGGGCGGCTGCAGGATGGGCAGATCTCTGCATTCACTCACCAGAATCTTCAAAGTTCACATAGAGGCCTTGCCTGGGTCCTGTGATCTGTACGGTCCAGATGGTCTCAATGCCACCTTCCTGTCTCATGGCCGTGCCCATGGGGCAGCTCCCAGCTCGGGGAAGGTAAGCAGAATGCAGATTTCAAGGACAAGGGAGGGGGTGAGGAGCCGTTGATTGCCTGGGTCCAGCTGGTGGGTCAACCGGTGGTCATGTTCGCTCCATTACCTCCTCCAACAGTTTCCCACTGAACAGATGAAGACTCTGCAAGTGAGGGAGCTGGTCTGCATACCACCACTGCTGTGCAGTCAGGCTGCCTGCAGGACTGATGGGACCTCAGCAGACAAACCCTGGGCCATTGATTGCTGAGGTGCTGCAGAGAGAGTAAGTCACTCACCCACAGACGTGCCCGCAGAAGGATTCTGTGGAGAACCCACCACAGCTCCCCACCAAAGAAAAGCTGTGCTTTAACGTAAACGCTGGCCAGGCCTAGAGAGGACAAAGAGCTTACAACACTCTTACTCAGGTAAGAGCTTTTCCTGCTCCCTTACCTTCTTGATGAGCTGATGCAGGGAGGTAATTGAAATAAAATTAGTCGTGAGCTGGGGAGGTATAATTGATGCAGTGAGTGAGAGATGTATGGTATTATTCCTTTACATTTGTGTGTTCTTGAAGGCTTCCATACTTAAAATATTAATAAATTAAAATAAATAGTGGGTAATGGTTAGGAAAAGAGGATAGCAAGAAGAGAGAGCTTTGTAATTGCAGAAAATCCTAGCAGAAGAGGGTAAGTCTTATTTTCAAATTAAGATTGAAATGTTGATTGTTACATACAGCCAGACCTTCTAATTTCACAATCAAGACTGATCTTTGTGACTTCAAATGACTACAAGACTTTATAATAACCAGAAATGACTGGAAAGTCCTAGAAATTAATCCTAGGAGCAGATGAAAAAAGTGAATCCCACTGAGCAAATTTAAAGGGCACTAGACAATTTTAGCTGGAGGAAAGCAATCCTGGTTTATGTGGTTTTGATCTGGATGGAGACAGCGGGTGTATGACCTTGGGACATTGTGCATTGTTTGTGATGATACCTGTGGGAGGTCATTGTGTCAGAGATGACACACAAAGTGCTTTGATAAAAAGTATAGATGTTCTTGTTAATCTAATGATTATGTTATCATGTTAATGTGACAATTACATAGCAATGGAATCAGTGTCAACAAATATTTATTGAGTACTTGTTATTGGCCAAGCCCCAGGACAAGCTCAGAAAATATGGACAGGAGGGAGGGAGAGAGATATGTAGAGAGAGGGACAGAGAGGGAAAGAGAGAGAGAGAGAGGCCAGCCATTCCTGTGGGGCAGTGTTTCATGCAGCAGCAAGGCTGTGGTGTGGATGAGTCATTAGCTCCTGGGAAGGCTAAGTCACTGGGGCTGGGAGAAAGAACATCCTGCCTAGACCAAGGAAGAGAGAGAACACTCAATTTCCTATCCCACCAGGCAGTTACAGCTCCACTCCACCCAGCTCTGTGGACCAGGGACATGATTCTACTCTCATTCCCAATTTCCTTACCGCCAAGTGGGAGAAGGTTGGGGAGGAAAATGGAAGGACCTCAGAGGTGGTCTATGTAGCACCAGTACAGAGCAACACAACTGAACTTGTGTCTCTAAGATCTGTCTCCTTAAAGGGTTGCAAACCCAGGAGAGAAATCCCCCACCTCCAGCTATGATCACTGTTAAGAGCATGGTGACTATGAACACCAGAGGAGACTTCTCATCAGGACTAAGTAGCAGTTCAGGTGGTTCTACAGTTAGGCAGAGGGTTTGCCTTGAGAGTGGGGAAGAGTATGGTGGCAAAGAAAAGTCTAACTCTGCACACTCATGTGGGCAAGGAAATATTACTTTATTTTCTAAAATTTCATTTTGAACTTTTGTTCTGTTGGGCAACTGGGAAACTTTGAAAATTTGTACTTTTGGTTTTTCTTCTTTTTAACCTAGTCAAGGGATTTTCTTAATTTTCAAGAATTCTATTTTATATATTGATTTTTGATACAGGCCATAGCTTGTATATTTTTGAATTTGATAAAACTATTTCTTTGGCTAAAGATATTACCTTTATTCTGTTTTATTAATTTTATTTTTTTTTCCCACCTAAGATTGTGTCAGAATCCCGGGCTTCCATAGGATACATGTTCAGGAGTGGTTGTCCACCTGGTCCTTGCACAATATGTCCTTAGAGGCCAGGTACTGCTGGACATCCACCTGTTCATTTGACAGGGCTGGCCTCCTATGTCCTGGACTCTGATTTGCTTTTGCTATCCTTTGGGGGTTACCCTCTTTGGCCCTGTGTGTCCCACGGCCTGTTTTTTCTGGGTCTTTTCAGTAATTCAACATGCTGCCAAGATACTTCCTGTCTTAGGACTCTGAGGGCATGCTCCCTCTCCCACTGCCCATTCTCTGCAGACTCGTTCCAGTCTGGGAGTGGTGGCAAGAGGTTTGGGAAAAGTATACAACGATGGCTTCTATTCTTTCTTCTTAAATGAGGCTCTTACAAGGAAAAGCCCATGAGTCTCCCTGGCTATTTTTGATTTCTGTCCTGCTACATCTCCTCTGAGACAAAGTAGCACTCTTTATAGAAATGATGGCAGGGCCCAGTTGGCAGCTTTCTCAGAATCGGAGCCCTTTCTGTTTGGAACAGCCACAAAATAAACTGTCCTCAGATTCTTTGCACCATCTTCCCACCTCTGCACACCTCCACCAGCAAAAATGAGCAGGAGCACTAGATTATGCTGAACGGAGGGTGATTATATTTCTTATTTTGTTGGAACTTTTTCCTTTGAATTTCATCAGAAATATCATTTGCAAGAAAATAGTTTCATTAGACATTTTTATGTATATTTTTATTATTACAAAAGTAATCGAAACACATTGTAGAGAGTTTTGAAAGCGAGAAATTTGAGGAACAAGGGAAGAGAGTAAATGGAGAAAAGAATGAAGACATCTAGATACAAATCATTCGAGACGCTTACGATGTGCTAGACTCCAAGGTGTTTTATGTGCATTCTTATTTAATCTTCAGCACATAGCTGTGGGGAAGTGCTGCTATTACCATTACTTTACAATGGTGAGAACACGGAGGCTCAGAGAAGTTAAGTAATTTTTTCAGAATCACACAGCTCTTGCTAGTCTGACTCACTATCAAACAATACTGGCTCCCAGATAGTCCATTTCCACACCAGTTAGCTTGAGTTCTAGTCTTCTTTGAATCCTTTTCTAAATAATTTGTACTTTTGTTTTTTACTTCCTTTTAACCTAGTCAAGGGATTTTCTTAATTTTCAAGAACTCTGTTTTATATATTGATTTTTGATACAGGCCATAGCTTGTAGATTTTTGAATTTGACAAAACTATTTCTTTGGCTAAAGATATAATCAATATCACCATGATCTTTGGATATAAGAAATGAAGCAATCAATCAAGTAATCAATGCATGCTGATATCTTTAATCAAATCTTTATTCTTTGTTATTTTTTGCCAACTTTATCTATAAAATTTTAAAAGTGTATTCATATTTCAAATTCAAGTTGTATTTGTCATAAGTTTTTTTTTTTGTATTTGTTGAAGACTTGATTTAATTGCTATGTTATTTAGAACAAAGTGTATATGACTACTAGAGGCCCAGTGCATGAAATTCATGGTGAGGGCGGGATGTCCCTCAGCCTAGCCTGCACCCTCTCACAATCTGGGACCTCTGGCTCCCAACTGCTAGCCTGCTTGTCTGCCTGATTGCCTCTAAACACTATGCCTGCCTGCCTCATCACCCCTAACCACTCACCTGCCTGCCTGATTGCCCTTAACTGCTTGCCTGGCCCTAACTGCCTCTGCCTGCTTGCCTTATCACCCCTAACCACTCATCTGTCTGATTTCCCCTAACCACTTGCTTGTCTGCCTGATTGCCCCTAACCACTTGCCTGTCTGCCTGATCACCCCTAATCACTTGCCTGCCTGCCTGATCACCCCTAATCACTTGCCTTCCTACCTGCCTGATCACCCCTAACCACTCATCTGCCTGATTGCCCCTAACCACTCTGCCTGCCTGGTCACTCCTAATGCCTCTGCCTCAGCCCTGCAACTCCAGCTTTGTCTGAAAGGATGTCCGGAATGATGTTCAGAAGGTCGTTTGGCTATCTGGTCTAATTAGCATATTATGCTTTTATTATTATATATTATAATGCCATCATCCATCACAGAACACACACACACACACACACACACACACACACTAGAGCCCAATGTACAAAATTCGTGCAAGAGTAGGCTTTCACAACTGAGGCAGCTGCCTGGATCCATCCCTTGCAGCCACAGAGGCTGCCTCTATCCCCCGGCTGCAGCCCAAGCTCTGGTCTAATTAGCATATTATGCTATTTGAATATATTTTTATTGATTTCAGAGAAGAAGGGAGAGAGAGATAGAAACATCAATGAGAGAGAATCATTGATAGGCTGCCTCCTGCATACTTCCTACTGGGGATCAATCCCACAACTCGGGCATGTACCCTCCCTAACATTGACCTCCTGGTTCATAGGTAGCTGCTCAACCACTGAGTCACACAGGCCAGGCAAAGATTATGTGTTTGTTTAACCATCACAACGTCTATCCTGTTAGATGCTTTTGCCTTTACATTGACATTTGCCTGATATTGAGATTATTGCTATTGCCTTCTGTTTGTCTGCTTATCTGCTTACTTTCATTTGCTGGTATCTTTTTGTCTCCCTCATGTTCAATGTTTGTCACTCTGCTTTAGGTATATTTCTTGTGAACTACACAGAATGCAATGCTTTTAACAGTCTGATCATCTGTTTATTGATCTGTAAATTCTGGATAATATGGACTCACCTTGATTTTATTCCTTCCATTTTATTTAAAGTTTGCCACTTCTTTTGTTTTTCTCTTTTTCAGTCTTTATTTCTGCTAACTTGGTGATAAAATATATTTTTATTCTTTTATTTCCATTCTAATGGGAAGGTCTGATAAGCTATATATCCTCTATTACTTTCTCCCTGTTCTATTCTAAGAGAAATATGAAGTCTTTCTTCCCTTGAATGCCTTACTTTTCTACTTCTCTCCTTCACTTCCCAATTCTGTTCCCCAACAGCTGGGTTTATTTTAGCCATGTCAATAATTTAAAATTCTGGCTCTATGTAAAACTTCTCCATTCTGTATATCTCTTTGTTTCTAAGTCTCCTCTTGGGAAAGGAGCTGCTCTGACAGCTTGCTGCCTGCCAGAGGCCCCAGCCTGCCTGGCAGTGCTGTGGCTCGCAGGAGCAGAGAGAAGCATGCAGCTCTTAAATTGCCACCTCCAAATTCAGCACGGACATGCATCCTCCTGAATATTACAGAAGGAGTGAAAGAAAGAGCTGAATTCTAAACAGATGTTTCTTTATCACATGCCATTGTTCTCTTTCCCAAAGATCCTTCTATAATTAAGCAACAGCTTATAAAATATTGACAGGTGAAAGTCAGCTTTTTAAATTTCATCTTTTACAGCGTGCACACTATCAACCACCTTCTGCTATGAGGGGTAATAAAAACAGCATTTTCCAACTTTTTTCCATCTCCATTTCCTTTATGTTTTCATTTTAGTTTGTGATAGTAGTACTTTTACTTGGTTAAGGCTTATAACATTTGTATTCTGGTAATTAAATTTCATAATTGTTTGGTTTTAGTTGTATAGTTAAATAAATTAAGTAACTACCACTGATCTTTTACACAATTTTTTAATATCTGATCTTTATTTTTTTCTTGATCTTTAATTGTGATCATTTTTTGAAAATTAAATCCATTATCAAGTAGTTTTTACCTTAAGGACTCATAGTAATGTATATTCAACACTTAGCATAATTGCAAGCAGTAATCATTGTTGAATGTTATTTAATAACAATAAGTAGAATAATAGAGTAATAATAACTACATTTTATCCTATTGGGAATATTTTACTTATTCATCTATTTAATTGTTTTCTCTTTAAAATTGATGTCTTTTTGTTCTTCACAGAATAAAATTGTTACTTCTTTGTTTTTTTAAAGATATATTTATAGAAAGAAATTTTCTCATCTACCTTTTTATTTATTTATTTTTTCACTATGCAGAAACTTTAATTGTATGTAATTAAATCTGATGATCTATTCTTTGTGATTTCTTCTATTACTTCTAAATTTACATACTTGATATTCAATTTTATAGTCTTATTTTTTTATAATGGGCATTTAATGTCTTAATATGTAGCTCTGTAATTCACTTAGAAGTTTTTTTAGTATATGGCTTATGGAGAAACTAAAATGTATTCCCCTCCCTCCGCACCTCCCCGCCAAATTCATAACTAGCCTAATTTTTTGCCATGTTATTCTTTTCCTTTATTTACTGAGTATTACATTCTAATATACTTTCCCTCCATGTGTTTTCCTTCGGGCTGCCTTTTGTTTCCTTTTTGGCTGCTTGTTTTCACAAACCGACCTCTTACTTTCATGATATGGAGCCTAACCCCCTGCCCTACAATTCACATCGATTATGTCACTTGAAGAATTCTCTAAACCAGCTTTTCCCAAAAGGTGTTTCTTTTGTTTCAACGAAGTCTCTGCAACATACAGTGCAAACATCCTGCCATGGCTCTGACTTCTCCAACTTAAATCGCAGATCAAGCTGCTATTTTCCATGTTTAACCTGAAAGCACAAGCACTTTTGTCTATAAAAGGCCTCATTTAAACAAGGTTGGGAGATCAGTAGAGGCCTCATTCATGCAAATAGATTCACTTTCCTCTTCTGAGCAAACTTCTCACACCAGAGATCATAAGCAACTGCGGACAGGATCCCAGAAGACTCTTACACTACTGTTCTGGGACAATGAGTGCAAAGGCTCCATACACTTGTCAAACCAAGGGAGTCACTGGGTGGTATCTACCTCCACTGTAGTGTTGTTTTTTTAAATACATTTTTATTTTTCACAGGGGAAGGAGAGGAGAGAGATAGAAACATCAACGATGAGAGAGTATCACTGCACGCCCCCTATTAGGGATATAGCCCACAACCTAGGCATGTGCACTTGACTGGAATTGAACCCCAGGACCCTTCAGTCCACAGGCCGATGATCTATCCACTGAGCCAAAGCAGCTAGGGCTCCACTGTAGTGTTTAATAGTCTTTTTATGTTAATTAATTTTAAATGTCTGTCTTCTCCAACATACTGTGAGTTGCTGAAGGGCAGGAAACATATTTTTATTCTGCAGAGCACAGTACCTGTCATGAGGTTAAGGCTTAATTATTATTTATTAATGAGTGATTAACTTTCTTAAGCCCCACCCTCTCCCCCAAACCAGCCTACAGACAACCAAGCAATTGACCAACTATCATGCAATTAAACAGCAGCAGCAGTGACACAATTGTAAAGGCAATTTCCCAAATGTCCTTGTGAGCTGTGTTTGAATGCTATCGGCTCTCTCAGTTATTGGATCTGGAGTCTGTGGCAAATCCAGAGATGAACCAGACACAATATTTTCCCTCAAGGAACTTGGAATTCCTGAGAATAGATGACACAATAGCTTAAATTTAATTTAATGGGAAACTGATTTGTGACACATAAGCTGTGTATCAGGAGGAGAGGGAAAGAAAGAGAATACTTCTTTCCCCATGAACCTTTGGGGAGAAGAAATAATCATAATTTGTCCTTATTAAAGGCTGCCCCATGATTAATATTTCCATCTAAGAAGCAATTAAGGAATTATTATCCAGGGAGATTGTAACAAAAGGAATTAAGCCACATCAGTTCTATTCAGGCAGAGTAAGGCTCAGCTCTCTGTATTGAAAGTTAATTCTATTTAGAGTAAAGGCTTTACATTTTGTCCTTAACTTTTGCTCAGGTGCTATATGAGAACCACTGTGTGGTTAAGGTGTAAATTATCTAGCATTACTTAGCAAATACAATCCACAGTGCTAAGTGGAATCAATCTATCTATCTAATATGCAAATTAGGCCAGAACTCCCTAACAGGTCATGACCAGACAGGAGATATCACGCAGGTGAGGCCAGAGCAGAGATGGAGACAGAGGCTGGGGGCCTGCCCCAGCTGGTGGGGTGGCTTGGCGGCCCCATAGTGGACACAGGCAGGGGGGCTGGGGGACTCTGTGAGTCAGGTTCAGATCCCAGCCCCTCGAGGCACTGGTCCAACCTCCCGCAGTACTGGTCTGGCCTGACTCCTGCAGCAGCAGGTGCTGCGTGAGTCAGGCTTGGGTCCTGGCTCCCTGCTGGGTGCCTCCTCACATGATGGGAGGCGGGGTGCCTCCTCGCATGATTTCAGCCATGTGCTGTGCCTCACGGTGCGATAATCAGAGTAGTAATAATTTCATATGTGCAATAGACTCCAAGGGTTCACAATCTGTTTGAGTCCATTAGAGCACGTGCATTTTCAGATATAAAACTTTACTTTTTCGTGTTATAGGAAGTAATTATTTCCAAGTTTTAATGAATGTGGAGAAACCATCCTGCCTCAGTGCTATAATCATGTTATATTCACAAGTGTATCCAGTTATAAACATTGTATCAGAATCTTGTTTTGCAAACTCAGTTATTTTTTAAGGCTCTAAGTGGAAAGGCTTATTACAACACCTATAAAACAAATATAAAAATATACAAAGCATCAACTCAAAAGTAGGTGCATCTTCCACATCTACAGGTTCAGAGAAGAGTAGAGTTAGGAAGGGACCCTGCCTTTACTTAGGAGAGAAGAGTAACCAGAGAGGCCAATTGTCTTGCCAAGTAGGATTAAGGTTGGTAGCAAAACTTACGTTTTCTTACTTTCTGTCTAGTGCTTAGAACCCTACATGGTGTTGTCTTTAGAGGATTTTTCTTTTTTTTTAAATTTGACAAGTGGGGTATTTGTGTCTCCATTTGAGAGATGGAGACACAGTAGTGCCAAGTTATGACACGACCTAGCTGAGCCATGTAGGTAGCATGTGGTAGGTTTCTTATCACAGTCAGAACCTGTTTACTACTGCTTTCTCAAAGCTGTCCTCTCTGGTGGGATCAGTAGGTCCTGCTATTTCTCCACACCTTCAAAGAGGTAGCTGCTTCTGCTGGAATCACTGAGGGCTGTCAGGGCGAGGCAGGTTTGTGACCACAATGACCTTCAATTTAATAAATGTTTGTTAAGCACTTATTATATGGTAGGTACCCCTCTAGATGCTGGAAACAATGACTAAAACAAGAACCTTCTCTCAGAGCTTACTATCTAACAGAGAGACCCGCCAGTGGAGTAATTAGGAGAGGGTTGTTTTAGTCCTTGTCCTGGGAGGTATCTCAGCAATGACAGGAATCTTTCTACCACACCTGAGAAAGCCTGAATGCTCGCTGATCTCAGTGTAGTGACATTTTAGTCATTTATTTAGTCTACCAGCTTCAAAATACTTGCTTGTCTACACTAGCCATTTCTCACAGGCCTTTTCAGAAATTTTCCACATGATTAATGTTATATTAAAAAAACCTTCCACTTTGGATATGTTTGTAATAGATAATGCCCAGCTGTAGCTGTCAATGGGTCATGCTGTGTGATTAATGAGTCAAAACAGAGCTCTGGAAATGCTGTCACTATCCTCCATGAATGCAAGAGCTGTGGGTGAGTCCCTGCACTGTCACTGCTCCAAATTACAGCCGAGATCCACATCAGAGATCTGTGCACAGGGAGTCCTCTGGGGATGGCAGGTCCCAGTGAGCTTCTCACAGAGGATCCCTCCACAGCAGTCGGCTGACAGCGGGATTCTAAATCACTTCTGGGTTTCTTTTTCCTTTCGGCCACTGTTCATGCAACTGTGTGCATTTTTCTAGGTGGTACATTTGAGCACTGCATAGGGAACTTCCTTCATCATACTCTTAGGAAGTCTGGAGTTGTCCCACGGTGAGACATGGCTCTACCTGAGCCATAGTTCTCTCCATGTCCATGTGTTCCTCATGGATATGACTCAGTGCCAGGGAGATTGTTAATGTGTGTCTGGACAACCTCTGCCTGGGCACTCTCTATTTCTGCCTTTTTTTTTTTTTTTAACATGAACACTCTGGGTTTTTATCCTCTGCTGTCTATAGCTCTATACCAAAGAGAGAACAAGGCAATGATTAGGTTTTGCTTACTGAGCTATAATTACAGCCACTTGTCCTTGAGGTGGTTTTCAGTGCCCTGTGGGTAGAGTTGGCTGGTTCATATATGCTCTGATCCAGGTCTCTTGGTTTGGTCCTGCAGTTGGCCTGTCATAGTGCTTGTGATGGTTTAATTTCCTGAGGGCAACCTTATTCTTGTCTCTGCTGGTTCTAGGGCTCTTCATACACTGAAAGGAAACGCAGCTGCCATCTCCTTTATGTGTGTGTGCGCACGTAATTGATAAAGAAGGCCAGACAGGGAGTCTGAAGTTAGCTTTTAATTTTTGCTCCCTGTCAGGAGGAAACCATCAGACATGTGTGGCCCACTGAGCAGTGTCCTTTCAGGTTTGGTAGGACTTCATTTAAGGCAGGTCCTTCCTGTTCACATGCTCTAGGAGGCCTCAGATTTGCTACCTGGTTCCTTGGCCTGGCCCTGAGTGCATGTGTTCTTTGACTACTAATCAACCAATTCTGGGCACTGCTTCCTTCTCTGGAGTGCTCCCTTCTCTGCTTCATAGGGTGATGGGGAGATTCTTTCTCTGACCCATGTGGACAGGAAGAGCAACTGACTGATCAAGATGGAGCTGAAAGTAGAGTCTTTTTGAGCAGAAACCAGGCTGCCAGGACAGTCAAATCATCACTGCTCTATGAAATATAAATGAACTAAGACATTTGCTCCCTGGCCCAAGCAGTCAGTATTATATTGGCTTTTATACTTTGGCCAACTTGAGTGGGTTTCACAAAATGAAACAGAGGGTTAAAATGTGGGTAATTGTTGGTATTAACTTGTGGCTAAATGGAAAAATCAATGGTTGTCATTGGAAGGGCTGCCTTCAAGGGGTGGGGACCTCTTTCATGCTGACCTGTGTGGCCCCATTGGAGACTCTGGAAGTATAGTCCTTGTTTCCTTCCCAGGAGAGACTAGGTGGACAGGCTTTGACTTTTCTTGGAGTGTCCTGCTGGTGGTCAGTATCCAGGAGAACACACCTGCCTCTCCATTTCCATAGGTACAACTCTGGTCCAAGCTGCCTCTGGGACTATTGCAGAATCTCCTGAGCTGATTTCTCTGCGTCCACTGGCCTTTTTTTTTTTTTTTTGTCTATTTTCCTCTTGGCAGCTGGCACACTGTAAATGAGACCATGCTTAAAATTCTACAGTTGCATCCTTGCCTCAAACCACCTTGTTCCCCTGGCAAGGTGGTGAATTCTTCCCTGTCACAGGCCTTTGATAATCAGTTCTCTCTGGCTAGAGAATATGGATCTGTTACATTCTTCATATTTTCTCAAATGTCTGCTCTTCACATAATAAACTTCACTCCACATCTTATCTTATCTTATCTTATCTTATCTTATCTTATCTTATCTTAT